>JAAIXJ010000195.1:218663-257559 GCA_013403705.1 Heliconius hermathena
GTGTCTTAACACTAGGTTCCCTCTGCCTACCCTGCTATGTGCGGGATACAGCGTGAAGCTAATTTTAATTTATTTTAATTCAACACAGAGATAAAGAACGATCTTGAAAGAAATATCAAGTAAATACAAAGATATTTTGGTTGGTTCGTTCATATAATATATGTAACTAATTTAAAAACTGTACAGGAGTTAATATGCAATTAATACAGTTATTTTACAAAGAATATTATGAATCCTACAACCTAAATTAAATTATTCACTGACATCAGCACATTTAACAGAGTTTTAGAATTATGATGAGACGTATATTATATAGGTAAAAAGAACATAAAGTTACAAAAATATATACGTGTAATACATAATTAGCTTTATGTATATTTTATAAATATCAAATATCAACAATGGTCGTATTTTTTAATTAAAAACAACCAAAAATTCTTATAGAAATTACGATAATGTAGTAAAAAAATCATTTTAGAAGATTACAGATTAAAGTAATAAAAAATCATATTAGAAGTCACATTATAATTGTCAATCAATTTTGTTTATTAAATCAATAATCATGTAGTTAAAGCGGGCGAAGCCGCAGGCGGGCCGCTAGTATTATATAATTAAGTATATTATCGGTTATTTTCTTAAAATTTTATTATATAAGGACGTACTTACATTGCATAAATTCACGTATAACGTGTAATACTTCTATTTCTCTTTAACGTTAAAATTTTAAAAAATACCTGATTTCCTTGTTTGTTAGAAAGTTATTAGTAGTTTATACCTATAGTTTCTTTAGCACTTCCTAAAGCAACTATAGGTATAAACTACAAATTTCAAGATTCTACCCCTAATAGTAAAAGTTTATCCTATCCTACTAATATTATAAATGTGGCAGTTTATGATAATAGATGTTTGTTCCACGAAGACGCCAAAATCTCATAAACGGATTTAGATGGAACTTTAAAATAATACAGCTTAAAAATCGGACGCTTAGGCAATTAATGTAAAGATTTCGTATAATTTGGTATAATATAACAATAAATTGAGGCGGGCGAAGCTGCGTTTAAGTCGTTTGAATCATATATAAACAAAATATTCGTACTTATTAAAAAAGTCATGAAATATCCAAATGTATTATTATTTATTTGTAATCTATGTATTTTTCAATAAATTTCATCATTTAAATCAATTAAACTGCGATAAGGCGCGACAGTGACCCTTCCAATTTACTTGCAGCTTGTGGAATATTTTTTATCACTCAAGAGGTTAAAAGTATGTATGTGATAAAACAAACAAAAGCAAATTTCTGGAAATAATATTAGTTATATCTTTTTTACCTGTTCTTAGAGGAATTCCATAATATTTTTAGTTTTTTTCGTCTCCAGTTTTTTTCATTGAGTAGTTATTAAGTAAAGTTCTCTATGTCTATTAAACACAATAATTTTGTATTGTCTTTATCATCATATATTTTTTTCTATATGCGTATGCGGCTGGGTTTGAAACCACGCTTCTATAGATAGTGATATCAAGCGCCCTAACGAATTATAGGTCTTAGTACACCCACCATAGTTGGTATGATTGACGAAACTCTATTTTTGGTTCACGTGATACACCGCACTTAGCAGAGTAGGCAGACGAATGACACTTCGTTCACATTAGGACAATTCCGTGCCCCAAATTCGCCGATTCTTTTAGGCACATGTCGAGTGGCGGAACTCAATGCCGTTTATAGAGATCGTGTGCCCTTGCGTCTCGATGGACTCATTTTTCCTAATTTTTTATGTTATATAAATTGCCGAGAACTAATAGTTGATTGCAGTTTCTTATAAGTAAAAACTCCATGTACAATTGTACACAGTCGGGGCGTGTCTTTAAAACGATGGCATTATGAATTGATTTATAGGTACGTACTTTAAAGAATAAAAATATTATAATTTTCATATTTCTATGTATAGTTCAGTTCCGCCGCACAAATTGGGCGTTCCTAATATTTCTAGAAATAAAAGGAAACTGCACAACGGAGTAACTTAACACTGTTTTTAATAATATTTAATTTGCTGTCAATTATATTGTCCTAGACGTCGCGTCTCCGGCCTCGTTACTTCCAAGAGGTGTATGACCTTATCAGTATCGAGATAGCGGCTACGTGAGCTTCGTCACTGTGTATACTGTATGCTATATGGTTTTGAGTGACAAGTATAAACAAGTCTCAACTATAGTAGAATGAATATAATCTAGTCTAATCGTTCTTGGAAAGACTAAACTATTAATAACGAGATTTTTCTCGTTAACTATGGTTTTATTAATAATATTTTTTATAATAAGTTGCCAAAACAAAACTTACAAATTAAAATATTAAAAAAAAATATCAGACGTAAAAATATTGACATATATTTTTAAGAGACGATTACATATAATTGACATCGTCAGTTTTGATGTTTATATGATAATAGGAAAGTTACTTATAACTGAAGTTAATCGTTGTAATATAATCTTCCAGTATTCATTAAATGTTTATTTATATTTATTAGCTTCATGCTGTATCCTGCATATAATAGGGTCGGCCTAGACAACAGACAGACACTCCGTTTTTCACTTTCCGTCTTAATTCGAAAAATTGCATTAGAAATCAACACTTCAAGTCGTCTTATCAACGCTGAAAAATGGCAATTTTAATCATCTAATTCCATGTACAGCCTAGTTCTTATAAATTCAACTAAAATCCAACAGTCTAGTTTCCTATTAATTCTTAGATAAAAAATGTGAAAACGTGAAACTATTTGGACAGATGTATATAGCTTTTACAACGCTTCGATATTAGTACTACATGACTTCACAGTTCAGACGACACTATTTTCCAGTGGGACGATGAGACGTAACGTGAATTATTATAGACTCTCATTCTATTTAATTGATTTATGTCATGTTATAATAATTTGTTAGCATTTTTCTTCGATGCTATAAAAATGTGTGTAGGCTAGGTTAGGTAGTGTCCGTTTGAGTGGGAGACGTTAAATATGTAACATTGTATCGAGGATGTAATATTTTTGATTTATTATTTGGATTGATTCGTAGCCAAAATGTTGCTTTGATTTATTATTAACTAGTATTTTTTGCAGCTTCGCCCGCGTGGTCAAAGGCAAGTAACTAAAAGCTGTTTGGGACACAGGGCAGTCTAAATGGCAGTCTAACAATAACAGCAGGTACAGTGGGTCAAATCGGTCACAGGTTTATTATAGCCTTCATCGATAAATGTACAATTCAACACAAAAATTATTTCTCGATCTGAACCAGAAGTACTATTTCCTAAGTTAGAGACTTTTCTAGTTCAAGCAAACCAATTCTTCTTGATCATAGTATTGGTATCTATAGATATAGATTTAGCCTTAAGCATTTACTTTAAAATATTCCAGACTCACAAATATAATATGATATGCCCCAGAAAAACATATTAAAATTATCAATAGACGGATCCGTATTTCAAATACGAAAAAAAAATATTAATTAATGATAGTTTACTTTAAGAATTAATTCTTAGAAACAACTAAAGATTAAAGATTAAAAACGAACTCATTCAATGACCTGCGGCTGATGAAATAAATAATGTAATATATTATTTTTTAAGATTATAAAAAAGGAAAAGTATCTATTATACGTTTCCAGGTATATAAAAATCAAATCAAATCAAATATAAATATTCCTTATCCAATTAGGCCATTATAAGCATTTTGGAATCAGTCAAGTTATTTAAATTTTAGTAGTGTTAGTAGTGTCAGTCCTATATGAAGTAACAACATACTGCCAAAAGGCAGTTTTGCTATATCATCGGTAAGGACAAGCATATATACTAATAAGCTTGTCCTTATTTATTGTCATATTTTTATTGACGACCTAAAATTATAGAACCTAGAGCTATTCGTATTTTCTTTTATTTTGTCACTAGGATCATAATATAGGGGCCATCATGGTACAGTGACACAGCTTCTGATTGTAAACGCGACGGTTGTGAATTGTAATTCCACTTGAAGAAATGAATTATTTTTAATTTCCTCGCTCTGATAACAAGACGTTTTTGGCGTTCAACTCTGCCACTCAAAACTCTGCCACTCAGTGTCTTAAGTCTTAACGTTAGAATTCTTTTGCTTACTCTGCTATATACTTACGTGATACAACGTGAAGGTAAAGATTACAAATCAATATTCGAACCTACATCCGTCGAATCTCGCCCCAAATGAACCACAATTACATTATTTATTATAGTTACAACAATAATAGTAAGCACTTAAGTAAAGAACGTCAGATGTTTAACGTACATACGAGTACATCTCGAAATAGCAAGAACACCCCACGGTGCTATCAGCAGGTCCGGCGCCTTGACTCGCGTGACAGATAGTTTTTAAGACAATATATTTTTATAATGATATAATATGCTTATATATATAATATAAATTTATTATAATTTTTGTTAATAGAAGTCTATTTGAGGCGAGTCGAGGCGTTGAAGCGTGCGACTGATAACGCGATATGTTGTGGGTTCGATTCCCATCTTTGGAAATGAAATATTAATATTTTAATTTCTTCGCTCTGGTAACGAGGCAAAGCGCGATGTTGAGTTCCACCATTGGTCTGCGCTTTCTTCAACAAGCAATGTCTCCAGAATCCGGCGGGATATGGGGAACCAGGCCATACCCAGGCTACCGTACTATGTTCGGGACACAGCGTGAGCGTAAAAGCTAGTGTTAATATTTATAAAGTTTTTATTAAATTAAAATATTGCTAAAGAGAATTCATCCATAGTAAGACAGTGAAAGGTCTGACGTCAATATTATCCGGGTTCCGTCTCCGTTTCTTATTTCTTGGACCATCGCCTTTTTTCAAGGCGAGATCTGGGTCTTTACAGTATGATTAACTTTAAATGTACGAACACTATCGTTGAATCAATATTGGACTATTCTGAGTATTAAGAATTAAAAGAAAACTTCAGGTGGTGTATGATTTACTTTGTACCGCCTAAGCCTTAATAGCGCTGCGGCACGACGTGTGATATTAAACGTCACGGCTGTGGGTTTGATTAAATGTTTTATTATAGGACATATGTTTTTTCTACTAGGTCAAGCCTAAAAGAAAAAATACCTAACGCCTATATAAAGATACAAAATGTAATTTTTTTTCAAAGAAAAATTCAAATTACGGACCACCACCTTTAGAGCTAAGTACTACTGGAAGTAAGACTCAAATTTTATGATATCGCCTAGAAATGTTTTCTTGAACACAAGATCACCTACTAAAACCAGCACGAAGTAGTAATACAACTGAATTTTAACAGAAATTAGGGAGGAATCCAATTAGGTAGAACCATGTGATGGTTGGTTCAAGTCAGTTAAAAATATTCCTTAAAATATTTAACATATTTTCATTTTATTTACTTAAATTTATATTTACTTAAATTTATATTTCCATTTCTTCGTTCTGGTGTCGAGGTTAAGCGCGGCATTGAGTTCTGCCACTCAACACGCAATACCTCCAGAATTCGGCAGAAAGTGGGGGACGGAGTGTCTTAACACTAGGTTCCCTCTGCCTACCCTGCTGTGTGCGGGATACAGTGTGAAGCAGATTTTTATTATTATTATATTTTCATTTCTTCGCCATGTTGTCGAGTCAAAACGCGGCGTTGCTCCACTCAACACGCAATGCCTCTAGAATTCGGCCGAAAGTAGGGACCAGAAGTGTCTTAATGGTAACAGAGTGTCTTAACACTAGGTTCCCAGGTTCCTTCTGCCCTGCACTGTGCGGGATACAGCGTGAGCCGTGAAGCCATAAAAATATTTATCACATGGTCTTGGATGACTTATTCTTATACGTTTAAGAATATTTCTTATCCGAGAATACGAGATCGGACCGAGAACGACCTATGGCCGACACGAAAGTGTGAATCCTTATGATGCAATATGCGTCACGTCTTTCCATCAATCATAAATGTTAAAGGGATTGATACATATCTATACTAATATTATAAAGCTACAAAATATGTTCTACACGTCTTGAAAACTACTATTTTGAATTGAAAAATTGTTTTTATGTTTGATAGTCCATTTATCGAGGGTAGCTACAGGCCATATTAAACCACGTCAATCGCTTTGGGCTAATCTAACTATGCTAACTATGCTGGCGGTCCAGTTAACCCCTAGTCCCTAGGCGACTCTAATTTTAGTAGTTAGTCCCTAGGCGACTCTAATTTTTATATAAGTATTAAATAGAATCGTATTATTTGTTGGTGATTAAAATATTTACATCAATTATTTCCTAGTAAGTAAAATCAATCAACATTTTTATCTGCTTACGATAATGCCTGTCGTATCAAAATCAAATTACGCTTGTTTATTATTATTATTTCAATGAAATGTATTGCAGTCGAATTGAATACAAGAAATTGACATATTTTAACTAGAAGCTTTTTAGTAAGTGTCATATATAATATGTGAGGTAAGAAAGAAGGATGCTTCACTTTTTATGCGTTCGGAGATGTTTCTGTTTGATAAGACTTAAAAAGAACCGAACAAATAGAAGTTGGGCTCGCCCACTGCAGGAATCCAGAAATTGGTGCAGAACCAATTTCAGGATTATAGGTCAACGAGAAGTACAATTTTAAAACTTGACAAACTTAAATTTGCAGGTTTAATAAACTAATCGATTTTTTTACTTAAAGTTCTTAATAAATCAAATTTCATGTTTTGGATCATTGAGAAGTACCCCCATACATTTTGTTAACGTGGTCAGCTTTATATAAACAAGGTATAAATGCATCTTCTGATTGCGTTGACTTAGAAGCTTAACTTTTTTAGTCTCCGAGGAGCTATAGATCTGGATATTTGATATTAATTTCAGGTCATTATCTACATGCTTTCTTGAGAAGAATAATTTTGACTGTAGGACAAACAGACAGATAGACATATAGTCCAACAGACGGAGAACAAAGTTATCCTATAAGCAGTGGCGTAGCTAGGGTATTTGTTGCCTGGTGNTTTGAGATACGAAACCCTAAAAGGGAAACAAAAATATTAAATATAAAAATATTTGTTCCAGTTGACTCTGAATCCGTATCCATTTAACACATTTCAGATATTTTAAATTCAATTCAAGAGGAAAGTTGACTGAAACTTAACTTACACAAAGTTAAGTAAAGGAACTAGGTCTCACTTTTTAGTAACTCATAATACTCAGAAATTTGAATAGAAATTAAAGGTAAAAGTAGGATATAGAATCGATTTTCATGGATTAATATAAAGTGACCTACATACGTGACTCTATTGTATTACAACAAGCAATGTGACAGCTTCGCATTTACCTCCAGTACAGCAGACAAAGAAGAACTAGAACTGAAGCACTTTGTAAATCACATTTCAGCTGTACCAAAGGATACGTAAAATATACGTAATTATAGGTAATATACCTAAACAATCTTACCTAATCAAATTAATGATTAAGTATAGTAGATTAAGTACTTAATATTTAGGAAACATAATTTGATAAAATCGCAACATATCGAATGGAATCTCCGCAGGAATGTTGTGTCTTATCAAATACGTGTCAATTCACGTTCAAATGTTACTAATATTTAAGAATATCATAGAATTAAATACATATATAAGTGTGACTATACGTAAAATATGAATTATTATGTATTTTTTATATTTATTAAAGCGATAGTTATTTTGTAGAGCAATTTCTTCATATGGGGTTTGAGCCGACTGTGCTCCGCCGACCTTCACGTGCAGTATAAGCCCTTCCTAAATATGCAACGATGTTATATAATTAATGAGTGCTGATAGAAAAAAATATATATCTATAAATAATAAAGAATAAGAAAAAAGAAACAAGAAGTTTAACAATATTTGAATAAATCTCAGGAGGCTAGAGGAATATTGATTTAATTTATGATAAAAATAATTTATAACTTCTATGTATCTACGTAAATACTAAAATATATATAAGTGTCAAGTCCTTTAAATACGCTAATATAAAATATTACCTAACCAATGATACCGTTACATTACAATTTAATCAAAAATACTTCTATGAGGAAAAATCTAGTCAATATCGGATACAAAAGACACCGACCTTAATGCCCAGTTTCTTAGAATTTATCTTCAACCTTCTCTTAATTTTACCTCGCAGACGTGTTCGCCTAAACGTAGGCTTGCGCGCGCGCATCTTTGACAATGATCGATTGTCAGAATTGCTTTCACCTGTCTGACGCAATCGACAGAAATGTCATAGTAGACTGTTAAATTAGAAGCTAACTTCTCTGTTAAATATGACTTATAACTAGCATAGTGGATATTTTGTGCAAATTTTTGTAAATATAGATTTTTATTTGATTGGTAAAGGTAGTATTTCAACTTGATCTATTTTTATCATGGGTTTTCTAATTTTGGAACATTATCTCTTTTTTACTGTACCAACTACTTTGTGTCTTCTCCATACAACGTGACATTAGCGAAGTGATAAGGAATGATGATTAGTGCTAAATTAGGAGGTTCGGAGTGCCATAAGCATATTTATTTGATAAGAAATAAAAAATAACATTCTTGTATAATAGAATATATAGTATTTCAAAAAGGCGGAAAGTGGAGAACATGGCAACTTTAACTGTTGGATTCTATGTTATGGATCTTTGATTATGGCGTTCCGAACGTGCCAGTTGATTACATATCACTTCGCCAATGTCACATTGTGTGCAGAAGACATGAAAGAGAAGGAAGTTGTACGGTAAAAAAGAGATAATGTTACACAGTAGGAGAATGCATGTTGAAAAAAATCCAGTAATAAGAAACATTGGATTCTAAGGGATAATTTTAAAGTTTAAACATTGAGAGACACGTACGCAAATTTTTGACAATGATGCATTGTAAGAATTGCTTTATTTGCCAGATTTTATCTGCCTGACGCAATTCCAATTACAGAAATGGGACCTGGCAGTCTCTATATTTGTAAAATGAAAAATATTAAAATATTGTTCCTGCACTATTAGACTTTTTGATAGATTCTCTCTGTCTTTTCTGTTTATCAAGGCATAGTTCACCTAATTTCTAACCTACCGCGTGTGTCTGCGTTTACGCAGGCAAGTTAAAGGCGTGGACTTTGGATGATCGATTGTTAGCATTGATTTCAGCTGTATGTCGCAACCGACTCTAATTTCAAGTATCAAATGTAGGTTACAAATAAAAATGTAGAGTAATAAAATTATTATTCTTATAGTTTTATTTTTAAAATATGCGAAATTGCGGAAACAAAGTAAGTTAAGCTAGCTCTGTCCTTTTAGTAAAGAGTGGTGGTCCACTAAGCGTAGATTTGCATGAACGCAAATTTTTGGTAATGATACATTGTAAAAATTGCTTTCCTAGCCCCAAAAGCAATAAACACTATGAAAATATCACCTAGTAGGCGCCGTGTTGATTGTAGAATAAGAAATAAAAATATATTATTCTAACATTTCTATTTGTCAAAATGGGTGTATGAGTATGAGAGAAAATATAAATTCTCTCGGCTTATTGCCTGATTAGAAAGAATTTTTTAACTAAGGACTAGGGGACTTGGGACATTCAAACAAATAAAATAAACTAAAGTACTAAACTAGAAACTACTACTAAAGTACTAAACAAGAAGGTTTTAAAGAGGCTGTTTTATTTTTGATAACGTTTGTTATCAATTTGTTTTGAAGCAACGGACGGACAATATTGTTTATATATAGATAACCGCCTTTTAACACGGATCTATTTTTATCGATTAAGACTTTTACGAATATTTTACGAAAAATTTCAATATGGAGCCACATGTGGTGCAGGGGCACAAAGTGTGACTGTAAACGCAACTACGCAACTGGTTGTCAGGGAAATAAATATTTATTTAAATTTATATTTCCATTTCTTCGCTCTGGTGTCGAGGCAAAGGGCGGCGTTAAGTTCCGCAAGAAGTCGTCACAAAGTGGGGAAACACGTGAAGTTATAATATGACTATATAATTCCTTAATAAATGGACTACCAAACATAAAACTTATTTTTTACTCTAATGAGTATTCAACATTTTCCTTTTTTTTTAGGGTACACAGAGAGAACCTAATTTTAAGACACTCCGTTCCCACTTGCCGCCAAATTTTAGAGATATTGCGTGTAAACTCAACGCAAAACGCCATACTTTGTCTATACTAGAGGAAACAAATAAGAACATTAAATAATTAATTTCCCGGATTGGAAAACGAACCCGTAGCCGTAGCGTTTACATTCACACACTGTTCCAATGACCTTTTCAATTTCTGTTGTTAAAAGGAATATTTAACAAATATTATTCCGTTCTTTTCTATATCTTTGATGAAAATTGAGTTCGACAACTTAAACCCGACTATTGATAATCACGCTGTAAAAAGTATCAAACAAGAAAATATTCTCACCTGAAATCGACAGCCGTAGTCGTGTACTACTTTCACTTTCTCCTGTAAGAATTAGGACGGGTGGTATAATACATGACCACGTTAACGTTAAGCACGTGACTAATTTTACAGAATTTCCTTTGTATTTATTAGATATCTAATATGTGTAGTAGGCATAGTATATATACGTATTTTCATATTAGTTCTGATTGAAAATACGCAATACTAAGGAGGGATTGCGTGTTGAGTGTCGGAACTCAACGTTGCCTTTCGCCTCGTTACCAGAGCGAAGAAATCTCTTGAAAGACAAATCCCGGCATTGAGTTCCGCCATTATCTTCTAATTCGAGTAAGTAATGTTTAACATATAATTAAAAATGTATAACTTTCCTCTATCTATTTATAATATTTTATTAAACACATAATTTAAACTATAAACTTATTATAACAATAATGCGTTATACAATGACATTGACACGTACCGTCGCGACCACACGCGCGGCCTTACGGCTAGAATTGTAACAATCCACAAAAAAAAGGCTAAAATTGACTTTATTTCTTATGCAATAAAATAAAAAGTCCCATAACAAAGAATATATAACTATTGCATTCGGAAACCAACCGTATTAGAATATTTATAGAGTTGATTGTTGATTGATTTTTATGTAAATGAATGTATGTCCTTTCAACATTAAGCTAGCTCTGGTATTTCATTCATGCCCGTTAATAAGGTCACGTCGTACGATCGTAGTATGCGTAGATTTGATCGATTTGTTTGAAGGAAAATAATGATAAGCTACATTAGTTTTATCAGTCTTTCTATTTGATTAGTTGAACGTTATGTTCATTTCCTTTTGAATATTATACTACATAGGTACATTATATTATATGAGGCCAGTCGTGGCACAGGAGCACAAGCGTGTGATTGTAGACGTGACAGGTTGTGGGTTGGATTCCCACTGGAGTGCCGTCACTCAACGCCACTTAACGTTAGACACTCCGCTCTCCACCGACTCTAGGCTGCCACTACCTACCCTGCTACATACAGGATACAGCGTGAAACTGAAAAAAAATAAAAAAATAGAAAACAAAAGGACATTAGTCCTATTCTTTTCATATAAAATATTACACGAAACTTTATTTTACAGATCGGAAGATATGTGCAATGAGTTAATATAAATATTCAGTCATGTTTATGACTTTCTTGAGGCCAGTCGTGGCGCAGCGACACAAATTGTGACTGTAAAACCGGTTGAGGATCCGATCCCCACTCGAGTAGATGAAATACTTACTTAAATTTATATTTCCATTTTCTTCGCTCTGGTATCGAGGCAAAGCTCGGGGTTGAGTTCTGTCACTCAACACGCATTGCCTCCAGAATTCGGCAGAAAGTGGGGAACAGAGTGTCTTAACACTAAGTTCCCTCTGCCTACCCTGCTGTGTGCGAGATACAGCGTGAAGCTGATGTATTTGATCGCAAATGAGAACGCAATGTGATCCTAACATTACAAATATTATGTCGTCATTTTCTTAATAATATGATAAAGAGCTACTTACTATAAATAATTGTACTACTTATTAATAGTTGTACATTTGAAATTTTTAAGTTATTATTTTGATTTTCGTTATCCTTCTTCATATATCACGTGAAACTTGAAGTGCGGAGAGATTGATTATTTTCCATTTTTTTTTATATAACAAACATAAGAGTCTGGGTAATTTAATTTAAGCCATATTTTATTTTGCATTTCGTTTAGTTTCTTGATGTATTATTCCTTTGGAATCTAGTGTTAAGACACTTCGGTCCCCATTTTCCATCAAATTTTCAAGACATTGCGTGGAGTGATGGAACTCAACGCCATGTTTTGTGTTTTTAGAAAGAAAAATAGCTCATTCCCCTGGTTGGGAATTGAACACACACCGCGTTTGAAGTCAGACACTACACAACGATCGTATTTTTTAAATGCTTAATTTATTAAAGTTATATTTTCAATAAGTTACATTAATTAAATAGGTTCAAAAAAATACTCAATAGAGACACGTAACACTCAATAGCTCTATTTGAGGAATTAGTAAATTGAAAAAAAATGGAGTTGCGTTTATTCGTTATTGTATTGAATATATTTTAGAGTATATTTCATATAATTTGAGAGTAACAAGACAAAGTGCGTCATTAAATGTCTTAAAAATTGGGTGTTAATGAGAAACGGAGTGTCTTAACATTAGGTCAAGATAAAAGAATTCTGCTATCCTGCTCTATATGGGATATAGCGTAAAGCTAAAAAGCAAAACAAAAAGTATATTTAGTGTAATTTATTATTTATATTTTGTTTTACATACTTCTATCTTTATTTTAATAATCTAATACTACTGCATTATAACGTCATTTTGTTGACAAAACTAGATGCCCTATAAGATACAGTGCAAAAAATATATATATAATATGTGTTTTATTAAAATATATAGTCACGATAGGATGATGAAATACCGGCTGAATGAATGTACGTTGTTTGTTCTGTGCGACCTAGATACTAATGTATGTAGTTCAGGTGCGTTTGTGCGTATGTTAGAAACGTACACTGTTTAGAAGATAAATTTGTCCATACACACAAATTCTTGTAAAATTTAGATGGCTTTTTATTTAATAAGAACATTTAGGTCAAGAGGAGCTTTTAATTATTTTAAAGACGTTTTATAATAGATGATATAGCTTTAAGATAGACTTATCTAAGGTAGGTAACTAGGTAAGCTTCAAATGATAATCATAAGCAAAAATTTGTATGTTCTGTTTTTCAGCTTTACACTGTAGCCTGCGTACAGTAGAGTAGGTCGAGTTAACAGTGTCAACTTCTCTATTCCCAACTTTATTTTCGTCTATTCATCGTGGATTCAGTGGCATGAAGTTCAACGTGGGTCGTTGTATCACCAGAACGGGAAATAGAAATAATACATTTCCCCCATTTGCAGTCCAACCCTGCCTGCTTTGCACCGCGATGACCTAAATATCTAAAACTGTCAGACGGTTTATCTTAAGATCCCGCGGAGGTATCAAGCTGAAATCATTATAAAATATTTAGGTTTATAGTCCCTTGAAGCACAGAAAAAAATCAAGCTTTTAAGTCACTGCAATCAGATTTTGCCGTTTTTTGTGTGAAAACTAAACTTTTATGAGTTACTTGTATGAGTACTTCCCTTTCACTTACAATCCTGAATTTGTTAGGAAAGCTTTGATGGTTGAGTTCCATTCACATTTAATCTGTTTTTTATATAGCATTCGTACAAACTATGTACAATTTGTTGAAATATTAAACAAATTTAAACTAATAGTAATTTCCTGTCTGAAAATTATGTAACGTATGACGATTTACGACTACAGGGAAATAATTAACCTCACAAAACATCAGTCAGCTTACTTTCACATGACAGAGTTGTGAGTCACGTGGCGCCGAACGTAAATTACATTCACCTGTGCTTTCGCTGAAAATGATTCAGAGCGTTCTTCACGTGACGCTGCTGGGGTGGTTCCTTATTATGTAATCATATATGATATAAGTACTTCATTAAGACCAGTCGTGGCGCAGTGGGACACGTGGGGTTGTAGGCTCGATTTCCACTCAAAGGAATATTTTCATTTATTCGCTCTGGGATGGATCAAAGCGCGGCGTTAAGTTCCGCCCAAGCTCAATACGCATACATATATATATACATAGATGATCCTCCAGTAGGAAACGGAGTATAATATAAAAAGATATTAAATTATTAAACTAAATAAGAAGTGTGGTAAGTAAGAAGTGGTGGCGTGTGACTGTTCGCGATAGTCGAAAAATGAATTATTTACACTTTCTCATCCAGACAAAAAGACACACCGCAGCGTCCAATTCTGGCACTCGACACTTAATGTGTCGAAAATTGTGCTGCACTTAGGAAACGGAGTGCCTTAATCTTAACACTAGGTTCCCTTAGCCTACCCTGCTATAAACGAGACGCAGCATGAAATTTAAAAAAAGCTTTCATAAAACATATTAAATAAAATAATATAATAAAAACAAAAAAAAATAGTAGAATAATTACTAAACGCGAACTAATATTATTGAAAATGTAAATAAATATTATTTTCCTCATTCCTCCAAACGGATATTTATAGACCTTATAAGTTTAAATTTAAACTTAAACGTGTTATTCTTGGTAAATTCTTATCTACAGTAACGATGAATTTTATTAACTAAAGGATTTTCCAATGAGTATACCGCAAGGCGACACTAACCACGTTAATTTAATCTAATAAGTTATCATGAATCACACTTATCATATTTCAGATTTTCAAGATATCATTGACGCAGTAGGAAAATGATTATCTGTGGTCGTCGCGGGTTCAATCCCTCAGTAGATGGTACTGTCTGGTGAAACAAAATGGATTCTGCTTTATACTTATGTGTACTTTTGGGATGACAGTGAAAGTCGAGTTATAGTTATGTATATCGTTGTGTTGTTGTCTACGAATTTTGTTTGTCTACGTCAAGATAAAAAAAAATCTTAAAGGTGAAAAAATAATGTTATGTCAAGGTGTCTTATAAAATGTACCTTCGTTTACTTAACTTTATCTAAAAAATAATCACGAAATATTTGGGTTTTTATATTAAGTTCTTTGATTTTCATGATTATTACACATTTTTAAATAAATTATTTAACCAGATTAATCGCGTATATTTAAGATTGTAAATTTTTGGAAACCCGACGTTTCGAACCTGTAGCAGTCGCTGTAGATATCTAAAACTATATAATCTATATATATAAAAGGACTTGTGCTGACTGACTGAGGTAAGACGCACGCAGAGCCGTAACGGCTGATGGTAGAAACGTGAAATTTGGGCAAATGTTTATTTTCATATTCTGGACATCCACTAAGAAGGGAATTCGAAAAATTTTAACCCTAAAGGNGGTGTTTTTAGAACTCACTCCTAATAAGCGGGCGAAGCCGCGCGCGCCCTTTAGTCTTATATATACGCGATTAATCCGATTAAATATTTTCATTTAAAATATTTGGGTTTTATTTCTAGGATATGAATAAGTTTATTTATACATTTGAAACTTCGTCTATTCTCCCTTCACATGTTATAATGGTAAACACACTCTTTAATGAACAACGATGTCAAATATTTTTGTGCTATAGCATTTGCGACACTGCATCCTCATACACGATGCTCTTTTATTCTTTTTTCTCCAATTTGTATTCAATCATAATTTCGTTTTAACCTGTATAGGTACACGACAAAACTTTACGACTGACAGTGCTTAAAAATTATTTCCATTAAACTTATTTTGAGGCCAATCATGGTCATGGTGTTGTGGGTTCGATTCTCACTTAATAATATTTTAAATTCACGGTGTATTCCGCTCACCGAGTGAACACCGAGTGAACAAAACAGTCAGTTCCTTATTTTCCCACACACACGTGTGACCCCGCGCCACGTCTGGCCTCACTCCCCACTTGGGGGAAATATTTAATATTTTCATTTCTTCGCTCTGGTAACGAGGCAAAAAGCGGCATTTCAAAATTCAACACACAATACCGCTACAATTCGGCGGAATGTGTGGAATGGAAGTACTACTAGGTTCCCATGTTCCCTCTGCCTACCCTGCTGTTATACGAGACACAGCGTGATCTAAAAAGTTATTGCTTAAAACTTAAAGGGTTAAAATAAACCATATAATATATTAATATTGATAATATCCAGAAAATGATCAAAAGAGTGATATTTCCTTTTTTTAGCCCATACTCACCGATAAAGAAGAGCGAATTGCCTACATTGTATAATTGTGTATTACTGACAGGAAAATTTTATTATTCAATGAATAGTTATTCAAACATAATTCAAACATTATAATATTATATGTACCTGTGTAATTTATTAACTTAAATAAATATTGCACACGTTACTAGTGAAATTCAATACAATAGCTTTCGTTGCAACACAGTGCAACGTGCAGCGTGCAGCGTGATAGCACGTGAATAGTGAGTATCACTCTTGTATCACTCATGTATCACTCATGTATCTTGCATTTTACTTCTATTTGCTTAAGATATATGCGTGAAAGGCTGAAACCTGTCACCTGCGTGACATGTTTCAGCCAGCTCTTTGACTCACGAATTAAGTAATAAACTTGTACTCTCTTTGCTAAGCAGAATTTCTTGCGTGATTTAGGCAAAAGGTGGTCAACTTTTTTATTTTACTATATAAAATAAGCTAATTAAACATTTTATATGAGACTCTTAACCGGATTAATCGTGTACATTTGGGAATATACATTTTTGGAAATCCGATGTTTCGAACACCTTGCAGTAGTCCGTGGTCACACGTGGTGGTAGACTGAGGTGGCATTCGTCTGTCAGTTGACATAACTGTTACCAAACTACCGCCAACGGTTTCTTAATTGCCTCGCGTACTGCCCTGGATTTCTATAGAATGAGCTAACTGTATCTTGCCCTCTGGTATGGTATGGTCCTTAATCCGGTTAAAATGGTTTCATTTAAAATGTGTAATAATCGTGAAAATCAAAGAACCTATTAAGCTAATTAACACTATAAAAAAACCATGTTACTTTTAGCCTGGTTCTCTATACTCGACAAGAATTCGCTCGTTTACTTTTAACTTTTATTTGAATGTCTTTTAATTATATCCTTAATATAGTATTATAATAATATTCTTGCACTCGTACAGATTTAATTTCTATACGTAGCTATGATGCACTAAACTTTATATAGAGGAATCAAAGTTAAAAACTGTAAATGCGATATTTTTTTTTCCACGCTGTTGTAGATAAAGTCTGTCTCGAACATTGAGCGGTGCGCGTGGAACGGAGTGTCTCCTTATTATATTCTCTGTTTCAGTTCATATTTCTGCCGCCTTCTGTTTAAACAAAATACGGTGGTGAGTTTGAATTTGGGCAGAAAAAGGAGAAAAATGTCTTTACTCAATATCTACTGTGCTGTACGTGAATGAAAACATGTATAGAAGTTGTAAATACACAATAACAATTTTGTCCAAATAGTATTTTATCCCGCATGTACAGAAACACAGGTATATCCTAATATAACCTATATTTCTGTACGTTCATATGTGAATGCGTAGCATCATTGCACAAAAACACAACAGAGCGAGAAAATCTATATAATTTATTCCCTGAGTGGCAATCGAACCCACAAGCTTCACAGTTTTAGACCGAGGCTGTGTTGCGTGACCACGGCGGCCTCATCGTAAATATTTTTTAAAGACTGAAATGACAATCTTGAATTAAACAATCCTGTCTTAATCTCAAACAAATATCTAATTAGTGAGAAGTACATCAGACAGTCTCAATAAGAACGATCATAATTACAAAGTAAATATTTGCACAGATACGTCTAACCGTGTAAACGTCCGCCGGCCGTGGTGGATGGTGGGAAGGTTCGGGAATGTGAAAATTGTGAAATTTCATTAGAAATTGCTTATGCGTGGGTAATTCTCGCTACTAAACACCGTTTGTTTATATTATCGACTAACTGGACCTGACGCTCGCGGACAGTAGCGCAGACTCAAGACTTTTCATTTTGTAAATGTTTTTTTTTTTTTTAGAAAATAGTACGTAGTGTTGAACTTTTATCTTTAAGGTTGGTTGTTTATTTAAATTTGGCTAGAGAAAGCATTTATAAGTACTTAAAATACAATTTATTTAAAGACATATTTTCGTAAAATGTTAAGGCCAGTCGTGGCGCGGGGGTACAAACATAAACGTAAACGCGATAGGTTGTGGGGTCGATTTCCACTCGAGGAAATGAACAACGAGTATTTAGGTAACGAGGCGCATTGAGATCCACTACGCAACGCCCAATGCCTCTAGAAATCGGTGGAAAGTGGAAATCGGTGGAGTGATAATCAAATCCCGCTATATTCAAGTTTATACATGTTTTCTAAATAGTATTTTTCTAAAGACAACATTTATAGGAAATTAATAAATAAAAATAAGAAACATCCCCTGTCGCAAGTCTGTTTATCATCCACAGTATTTAAACTGAGCGACTCATAGCCCGAGTATGAGTCCTTCACGCCGCGGCCACCGAACGTCGTTACAATCAAAATACCTATTTGTTACAAACTAAAATAAGGTACTAAACAAGTTAAAATTCCAACGATGTATTTTTAGTTATTTACTCGATTCCCTAAATATTTTAACCACGTGAGAGTAAAAATAAAAACGATGGAGAAAGGAATGTTACATGTTGTTTTTCCTGAAACGTTTACTTTAAGAATAATGAGGTCATCGTGGCGCAGTGGAATAGCGTCTTACTGTAAATAACACCGTTGTGGGTTCGATTCCTGCTCCATGCTTCAATTCCATAATCAGACCAACTCGATGGTGCCATAATATTATATTTCATCTAATCTACATATAATTACCATGACAAATGGGGATATAACTAGAACTAGAAGTGCCTGTAATTCAGATTCTTAGATTTTATTACTTAGTTACTTAGCTACAGCTCGACGTAGTAACAACGTGTTAGTTAAATAATAGAAACATTTGAACTATTTCGAGAATATGTGTCCACTATAAATAAATAATATTTTTTTTTAAATATCGTATAAATGTATAATATTTTAAGGCCAGACGTGGCGCAGCGGCACAAAGTGTGACTGTAAAATCGACTGGTTGTGTGTTCGATCCCCACGCGAGGAGATGAAATATTTATTTAAAATTTATATTTCCATTTCTTCACTCTGGTGTCGAGGATACCAGGGACGTTGAGTTCCGTCACTCAACATGCAATGCCTCCTGAATACGGCGGAAAGTGGGGAACAGAGTGTCTTAACACTAGGTTCCCTCTGCCTACCCTGTTGTGTGCGGGATACAGCGTGAAGCTGTTAGTATAATATTTTCATTCAAATAGTGTATAATATTTTCATTATTTCGCTCTGACGTCGAGGCCAAGCACTGTGTTGAGCTCCGCCACTCAACATCAGAATTCGGAAAAAAATCTATTTCTTTCAAAAGCACATTAAAAGTAGTACTACCACTACTTTTACAGTTTTCCTTAAGGAAAGGAAGGCACTTTACATAGTAGATCCTTAGTTCCTAAAATTTAATTCAAATTCTTTTGTTTTATTGATTAATTTAGAAGATCTTACGAGAGCCCTTCTGAGAAATACAGGTAAGAAAGAGGCTTTTCCTTAAAATCTTATTGTTTTGTTTTAGCTTATCCCTGCATATAGCAGTGTACTCTTTAAGGTACTTTCGTTCTCCAGTTTTGGAGAAATTCTGGAGGCATTGTGTGTTAAGCGAAGGAAACGCCGTTCCTTGCCTCGTTACCAAAACGAAAATTTAAATATTTTATGTTCTCGAGTTGGAATCGAACCCACAACGTGCCGCGTTTACATTTACACGCTTGTGCAACTGCGCCACAAGTGGCCTCTTGACTGAAACCTTAATGGTTTAACTTTTAACTGTAATACAAATAGCGATGTTTAAATACAGTTAATAAATAAATTAATCCATAAGATTAACAATATTTTCATATTGTCATATCGTTAATCATATGGACTGTTTGCCTTAACAATCTCAAGCTATAATAACTTGTATTAAATTAAAAAAAAAAAGGAAGGATGACGTATGTACTTCAAACCTAACATCTAATATTTTTATTTGAATAGAAAATGAAGAACGATTTTAAAAAAGCTTTAGCAGTCTCGTTACCAGATCAGGAAAATGAAAATAAATTAAATATAACAATTTTCCTTTACACCTTTCTGCCTAAATTTTAAATATTATATTTTGTGTTGATTGGTGACGTGAAACCAAATCGGACAAAAATCTTATTAGCAAGAAACAAATGTTTTTATTAAGTAAGTAATCAATTATAAAAATGAGATTTGACACCACAATTTATTACATTACATAACATGATTTTATATGAATATTAAAATATTATACAATTATAATAATATTAAGTTTTCCTCATAGCATCAGCTCGGGGATTCCTCGACGCAGCCAACCTGTTGCAGCATAAGGGCCTATTGTTGAAACATCCTTATATTAAGCTGGTTTATCCGATATCACTGTAAGCCACAATCTTGGCTTTGTTGTAACTTAGTCATATAAATGTATACAAATATAAGGACATACGAAAACATTCCACTATATTCTAGTTTCAGGGTGGACAGAGGAAATGTATTGTTGCGACACTTTCCTCACTTTTTCACCAAATTTTCGAGACAATGCCTGTGGAGTGGCAAAATTTAACACCGCTTTTAATCTTCTTACCAGAGCGAGATAATGAAAATAATTCGTTTCCGCCAAGTAGGAGTTGAAGTCACAACCGTCACATTTACAATGAAACGTGCCACTGCACCATAACGGCACCTAGAGGTCGTTATGCAGTAGATTGCATTTTTTCCAGGTTAATAATTTAATTCTCAAAAACGAAATAAACCGATCGGGTCAAGGCAATGTAGATGTGGTAGATACAATAGACGAGACAAAGAAAATGGAAAATATTTAGGATAATCCTATATACCAAATGTTAAGTTCTTCTGCCATAATTCGAAACATTGCGTATTTTGCGGTGGTACTAAACGGCGTTTTTATCTATGTTTTTAATATATTATTATTTAATTTGTATCGCATAGAAACAGTAGACAAAAAAAATATCTATACGGATATCGAATCTTTAATTACGTTATTAGAGACAATCAGATATCGCAACATATTATGCACCTGGTAGCATTCACACCTGTATTATATACGATAATATATTAAACATTATTCATATTATATTCATATGCAACCCAAAAAAACAAAAGCAAAAAAATAACACTCTGGTTCAAAACTCAGCGTTGAGTTACGCTAGTGTACTCACATCGTAATGTGACGTTGATAAAAAAATAATATTATAATAACATTATATCTTCAGTTATTTTAAAAAATGTGGAAAATTAGATGTGTGAAAATTATTAAATCTAAATAATTTTTTGATCATATATGAATCCATCTAATATTTTTACAAGCCAAAGCGTGGCGTTGAACTCTCCACTCGATACGCAATGTGTCGGAGAGTGAGGGAAGGAGTGTCTTAATACTACATCTCCTCTGCCTACCATGATATATGCGGATAAATAACACAGCGGGAATATAAATAAAATTATGTTTTTTTTGAATACTTAATCCTCTACACAATTACGTCAAATTAAATATACATTTTATCAGCTTCAAACTGTATCCCGCACACAGCAGGGTAGGCAGAGGGAACCTAGGGGTAAGACACTCCGTTCCCCACTTTCCGCCGAATTCTGGAGGCATTGCGTGCTGAGTGGGGGAACTCAACGCCGCGCTTTGCCTCGACACCAGAGCGAAGAAAAGAAAATGTCAATGTAAATAAATACTTCACTCCCTCAAGTGAAGAACCCACAACCAGTCGATTTTACAGTCACACTTTGTGCCCTTGCGCCACGACCGGCCTTATATATACATACTATTGCATATTTTTAATAATAGTAAAAATAAAATTGGTCCCATGACGCAGTTGGATAGCAACAGGCTACACGTGATGGTGATTGATGGTGGATGGAAGTTCAATTACCACACAAGAAAGATAATATTTAAATATATCTTTTTTCTAATATTTCCTTTTTTTAACTGTCACAAATCTCGAGGATAAACTAAAAAATGAAAAACAGAGTGTCTTAAAATTATATTCTTATAAAAATAAGAGTCTGTAATAAAGGAGCCATTCGTTTTGCACGTGCCTTAACCTGCACAATATACATGTTTGCGAATAAGGTTATACGACGACCCGTTTATCTTTAAAAATGTTTGCCTTACTACAGTGTCGAGTGGCCTATGTTTGGTTTTGTATGATACAAGGGGTCACTAGTTCGATGCTCACACGAGGCAAATATTTTTCTTTACGTAAATAAGAGCTCAAAATTTATTTGTCTACTAAACTAAAATAAAAAATGCCGTGTATTTGTTGTTTTTTTTTACATGATATATGTAATTGTATTATAATGTATATGGGAGTTTCGTAAGTATACAATAACAAAAATTTGAAGAGAGGCAAATTAAAACTAGATTTATCACTAAATTAATAATAATTCAAAATATTTATGACGCGTTCAAACTTGATATTTAGTGGAAAAATCTGGTAAAATTCGTGATAAAGAAAGGAGAGTGCCGCGCGATGTAACGTGACTATTTGTTATCTTGTTTATTATATAAACGAATAATGTAAAATGTAATTTAACTCTGGATTTTTGAAAAATAATTTAATAATGGATTTTTTCATTCCTCACTCCTCCAAATACAAGACATAGAGCGGCTTTACTTCCACTACTCAACAAGCAATGTCTCGAAAATTGGGCTAAATGTGGGCAAGGAAGTGTCCTGATTCTTGGTCCCCTTTGACTACCTTGGCAGCTGAAACTGAAAAAAAGGGTGACACTGCTAGTTAATCTCGCTCACCGATGGTTCCATACCAAATTCATGACTAGCGACCAAAGATGACAAACTCAAATTTTCCGGCTATATACACTCAACTCAACGGGATATTCCTATAAGTATACATTTTCAACTATTTTCTGTTTTGTATTGACAGTTCTCACTTTTTACCAAATTTCATAATTGTTGGTCGACGGCAAATGTCCTGCCAGATTTAATCACGCGGCGAAATAAATATGAAATGCATCAAAAAATGGTGCATAAACGCTCGTATCTTTTGATTATATTGTTTGAAGTTTTGTGCTCCAAGGTAGACTATATAGTAACTACATACCGTAGACGTATTTGATATTAATTTCAGTTTGATACCTCCGCGCGATCTCGAGATAAATGGTCTTGTCAGAAGGATAGATTGATATAGACACATTTATCACATACAAACTGTCCGTTCGTGTTCCGTTCCGCTTTTTTACGTTGCGATACGGAACCATAAGAATAACAAAAAAAAGTTATGCTTGCATATCCCGTATCCCGTAGTGTTGAGACACCTCGTTTATAAATATTCGGTGCTTTGAATTCAAAAATATATTATACCTTCTTAATCAAATTATACACATTTTTTTCTGGATCACGTTGTATCCCGCACACAGCAAGATTTGCAAAGGGAATCTGGGAACCTAATGTTATAAATCTCCGTTCCCATTAAGCCACGCTCCCCATTTTCCGTTGATTTCTAGAGGCACAGCGCGTGAAGTCGAGAAACTCAACGCCGCGAACACATTTTCGTTATAAAATAGTTTAATGAGAGTAATCGTAAAAAAATCTGAGAGAAAAAAAATCTAAATATAAAAAAGTATTATATATGGTGATAAATATTACTCATGAAAAGATTTGGAAAAGCCGTCTAACTTTTCCTTTAAAATACTAAATTTTTTTTTAAGTATTAAGTATTATTGATATATTTTTAACTTCACGCTGTATCCCGCACACATTAGGGTAGGCAGAGGGAATCTGTGAAGTTAGTATTACGAAACTGACGCTATCCCACGACGACTTGTAATACGTATCTACCAATGCTGACTCGGCGGTATGCATGCCGACTTTTACTAGATCACGTTCAATAGACAAGCATTACGCTAGAAAAATATTTATATACAAAAATATATACATCTAATAATATAATTTGAGGTCAGTCATGGCGCAGGGGCATAACGTGCGACTGTAAACGCGATTGATTGTTGGTTCGATTCCTGTTCGAGAAAATAAATTATTTATTATTTAATTTTCTTCGCTGTATTAACGAGGCAAAGCCAAGTTCCGCCACTCAACATGCAATGCTTCGAAATTTCGGCGGAAAGTAGGGAATGGAGTGTCTTAACGCTAGGTTCCCTCTACCTATCCTGCTATATGCGAAAAACAGCGTGAAGCGGAAAAAAGCATAAAAGGAGTATTTCACTTTTCACGAATTATAAAACCATACATAGTTTTTACTTTACCTTACCTGCAGCTAATTAAGTACGCAACACACGACGAAGGCTCGTCGGCTCTCCTGTTTTCTCAACATTTTTCGATTTTACTCGGTTCCTATTGGTCGTGGCATTAAACAATAAGTTTTTATCGATAAATTAACTATCCAACACACAAAGTAGTTCCTGGGGTTAGGACGTTTAAGCAAACTAACTCCTTTGCTTTGGAGATCTAATTCATAATTTGTGCCGTGTGATCCCAGCCTAGAATAGGATCATCCTGGTATTGCTGGTGTCGTAAGAGGCGACTAAAGTACGTGTGATAGAGTCACATCGCCAGCAATGGCAACACGCATGGGCAGACTCGACCGGATCACTACCACCCCCGGCATTTAAAACCGACGTTAAGTACTAGCTTTATGCCACTGCGTTTCGCATCAGGTAATGCCGGGCTCCGGCGCCCAACCCACCTTAAAGGCCGGCAACGCACCTGTAGCTCCTCTGCTGTTGCACGGTGTCGTGGGCGGCGGTAATCACTTACCATCAAGTGACCCGAACGCTCGATTGCCTTCTTTTCCATAAAAAAAAAAATTAAAATTAAAAAGTCCAGGATCTTAGTGGGAACTATAACTAAATATGTGCATCGTCATAATAGTATGTCCACGGTGTCGTTACGTGACGGCGGCCGCTATCGCTGCCGTCACACGCGTGTCGTAATAGATATTTAGATAGGCGGTGATTCAAACCAATTCACCTAAAATATTACTCATTAGTTGGTTTAAATTATACAAGGTGCCAATTGTTTCATGGTTATGTGACATTTAAATTGTATAATAGGAAAAAAAATATAAATAAGGAATAAAAATAATAAATTGTTTCTCTTTTTCCAAAATGTGAATTTCTCATAACATCCGATTTACATACGATAATAATACTGAACGGATTCAGATGAAATTTGAAAGTAATATCGTTTTTTTTTTTTAATTATTACTTTAAAAAAGATTTTATAAAAAAAATCTATTGATTATTATAAAAAAAATGTTTTTAGTAAACAACAAAAAAAGCAACAGCATGCATTTAAAATAAATATTAAATGTAAACCTCTTAAATCTTACTCCATTATAGGTTTGTTTTTCGATGACAACATTTTTTCTTCATCGAGAAACAAATCTCTCAGCTTTAACTTCAAAAGATTTTTGCCTATTTCATGTCTCCGTCTTAGTATGGCAATTCTATTACATAATTTTGGTCCATGTATTTAGACGTTCTTTCCCCATAGTAATTATTTACCTTCGACTGGAATATTTTTTGTCAGTTACTCTTCGCGTATATTATATTTATTTTTTTACTAATATTTTACTTTATCGTCCTTGTAATAGTTTTCTAATCTTAATTAATATTCAATTTTTTTATCTACTTAAAATATTTTGCAAACATGAAAAAGCTTATCATAATATCTATTGCATTTTTTCTTAACATTTTTACGAAATAGAAACTTAAGTAGTCTCATTTGTTTTTTTTTATTCGTTTTAATCTTGCAATCAGTCATAAGACTATAAACAGATGTGGTGGATATTTCAAACATTTAGGGGCGCTGCTCTCATCGGAGCTTCTTCCTTCTCTACCGAGCTGTGTATCAGATGCCCTTCGTTCATCAAAGATATCTTAAGTCAACGGATAGTTTCCGGGATGGTTAGCTGCCCTGCTAGTTTATTTGGGTGCTTCAATAATCTTGATCTGTATTGAGTTGCGGCAGTATCTATGTCTTCCCTCACAAAAGGTATATTTTAAATCTCATGCAGTTCCATCGTTTTGGTAAACCATAGGGCGTTAGATATATTTTTCAAAATTAAGTTCTGCACCCTCTGGATTATCATTATGTTGGAGGTACTGGCAGACCCCTATAATTGTATTCCTTATCCATGTTGAGACCTGGGTTGATATTTAGGTCTACTGTATCGACGCTACTGGAGGAACAATACGTAAAAATCATGAGGACCCCTGGAGGGTATTTATAAGCAGGTTGATGACAGTCAACGAGGCGGAAGAGGTACGCAAACTCCCACCGCTAAGAATAAACGGAGAAGTTAAAATAATAATAAATACTGAGAACGTAGGTAAAATATAAAGCGCGGTTTCCACGTGTGATTTTCTGAAATATAGCACTCTACATAGAGCTGCTTTGCGGTTATTGTGTGAAGTCGAGCTACTGTTTATTGATTATAAGTAAATTGATTTTAAGTAGATTATAATTGATACTTTTTTATATCAGACTTACAATACTGACATGTTGAGATTTTAACTTACAATATTGACATTATTATGCTGAATTACCAAAGTAACATGATTTGAAAATTCTTGTAAAAAAAAAACAAACAAATATATTTCTTGTTCTTACTAAAAAAAAAATTATTAACCTTCCTCAAGATTTAGATATAAAAAAGAAGCTTGAATTTAATGTCACTCACAATATGTACTTTTAGATTCAATATATTATCGTAACAAAGAGTTTTTTTACCGTATATTAGAGGAGCAAACTAAACTGTGAACGAAATTTTCTAATTTATTTCATAATTTACACATTTGCAAATACACTCAACAGTTGAGTCATACGTAAGAACTTTAGGAAAACAAGCTATCAGTAATGTAATCTGTATTTAAATATATAAATAGAAATATTGTTGTTATTAATTTAGTTAAATCTCTATGTTAATAGCGCTTATCAGTGTTCAAATAAAGACGAGACCAGTCTTTAAGTTCAAACTGTATATAACGTAGTAAAAATGTAGTATTATTATTTTTTATCATGAAATCGCTTGAAGGTTTCAAACTGAAATTAAGGTATATGGTTCATATGTGAATCAAAAGATTCAAGCACTTATGCGCCGATTTTGCTGCAGTTTGTATGAAATTCGCTGCGGAATCAAAACCTAAAGGGTACTTCCCGTGGACCTACACTTACGTTATGTAATTCCGAAAAGTGAAAGTTTATAGATAGTTCATAGAAAAATAATCATTACACCATTTGTAGTTCATTTCATACAAAATAAGTGCATATGCCTGTAAACTCAAGTTGGTTAATTTCTATAAGTTGTACTTCTCGTTGGTCTACAATCCTGAAGTTGGTTCCTCCGGAAGCACTCACTTGACCGATTTTTTCTAGTTTCATATTCATGAAAATATAAATGTAAATAAATATTTCATTTCCTCGAGTGGGGATCGAACCCACAACAAATCGATTTCACAGTCACACTTTGTACCCTGCGACCACGACTGGCCTTTTTGCGTTATTGATTGTAGTTAATATAAATTATACAGTTGCTTATCTTAAAATCACATATTTTAGATAATGATATCAATGTAAAGTCTGTTGATTAACCGGCATTTGTTGTGGAATGCCGAATTATTACTAAAAGTTCAAAATATATTTCAAAAACAAAGTGGCCCTTCATTTTTCGTGGCTCAGCACTCAGAGGAGTGAATTACATTCTTTTTAAGTATGAGCATCGTTGATCTTAGCCACTTATAATGTAATGCCTCGAAACATCGGCGGAAGGTAAGGAACAGAGTGTTTTCACACCAGGTGTCCTCTTCTCATAGGGGCTATACGCGGGAAGCTGAAAAAAAAACATATAATTAATTTGCTCACGTCTCTCGCAGTAAAATAGTTGTGTATGACATATGACATATGACACCTTTTGTATATAATATACTGACATCAAAGTTTAATACGTATATTAAATATTCAAATAGACTCGTTACAGTAATATCGATTCGATTTTTCTCTAAGTATACTATATAGTATACTTAGAGAAAAATCGAACATACATTTCTACAGATACTTCAAATAATTTCACTACAAAACGAAATTTGACTGTCTAAACTTATTCAAATCATATTTCACTAGTCACGGTGACGTCACCGTTGTGACTCCTTCCCAGAAACTTAATTTTCACCATTTTTCAGTACATTTCACGCTAATACATAAATGTATGCATAATTTGTGCCCGAACACGCTCTTATTGAGAAATTATGTAAAAAAGGTCAGGTTACGTGTGTTTTTTAATAATCTAATAATTAACAGTTGCTAGAGTAAGTGAAAACATTTAGGTAGTTTTAAAGCGCTCTACCTACCGTCCTAAATAATGGTGAACGTTCAATCATTTAGTTCATAAAATCGATGAAATACAAAATATACTAGTGACCCCTCACGTGCAGAGGTCACCCGAGGTCACGGACAGACAGATTGTAATTAAATATTATGACTTATATTAGTGGCACGTGGTTATCAATCAATGTATATGCTCATGGCTTCATTCATAAGAATTACGTATTGAATATGTACATATATATGTATAGTTTATAATATAGAGTAAATATTGTAACATTTTACTATTGGACGGTTGTGTTGCATCTGATATGATAGCGAACCTAGTGTTAAGATACTTCGTTCCTACATTGCGTATTGACTGGCGGAGCTTAACGCCACGCCTTATCTTTTCGCTTTCCTTTTAACCAATGAAATTACTTAATTTGGAGATATTTCAGTAATAAAAGAGTCAAAGATATTTTTCCAAATATTATTAATTAAACAAAACGCGATTGATGTTCTCTAAAGCTATAATAATCAATAAGAAAGTAGTTGTTACCTGAAATTAAAATATATTACGTATAAGTTGGTAAATTGATATGTGTGTATAGAATACACATATGTTTTCCTGATTCAGATTTGAATAGACAACAATCGCACAACCAACTAAAATCAATTCAATGCATACGAAAGTATTTTTTATATCTTCACGCATATCCCGCATTCAGCAGGATATGCAGAGGGAATCTAGTGTTAAAAGCTCGCCACGCACCGCTTTATATTATAGAAATTGCGTGTTGATTTACAAAACTCAACGCCGCGCTTTGTCTCCTTACTAAAGCGAAGAAATGAAAATTTATCACCCCGTCGCATTTACAATCAGTCGCAGCGCCACGACTTATATGCCAATTAACTATGCCAAATACAGTATCCAAAATGTGTAATTACATGCTGTACACATAGCACACATAGCAAGATAGGTCACTAGACCTAGACTAGCCTAGTTAAGACACTCCGTCCACATTTTTAAGACACCGTTCCCCATTTTTCACCAAATTTTGGAGATCTTACGTGTTGAATGGCAAAATCACTGTTTAAAGAAAATTATACAAAAATCGTAAATCACTGTCGCTCTTTTGACCAATGTAATCCATTTTCGCAGTCATTGTCACTAGAGCTCTATATAGAGCGCGCTGATTCATGGGATATTATTTACCAAATTTTCCGCATAAGTGCTAATTTAATTGATTTTTTTATGATTTTTGAACTACTTAGTGTCTTATGATTATGTATGTTGACATTGTTTCTTTTCTACTTGTTACAATTTATGCATATAATTTAATATAAATCGAGTAAAAAAATGACAAATATTATAGCTTAATTTATTTCTCATTTCTATCTATTATGGCGCAATCGTCAATATCTTATCAAATGTATATTCCCTCATAAGGTTGTAGGTTCAAATCCTGTTGATGTCATTACTTTTTAGTTACTGAAGACAAAGTGAAATATCTATCTAAGAACAATATTACAGCTAACACAATAATAATCTCAATTAAGCAAAAGACGATGAATATATTTATCATTAAGCTGTCATTAGATAAGAGACCACACGCGTGAGCTACGTGAAGAAAAAAACTAAAGAACCTAAAGATCATTTGTAATCACGTTTAGGCTGTATTTCCTTGAGTGGATTTAAAATTAGGTTATTATATAATTAGGAAACGAGCACGCGCTAAACTACAAAAAACGGGTTAAGTGCGAGTCAGGCTCTCAACGGAGGGTCCGTACTAATTTCTTAATTGTAAGTCAACGGAAAGTATCCTATGGGCTGCAAACAAGCTGTCAATAAATGCGATACAAATAAGTGGCGCATAAACAGTCACATCTTTTGATGCATTGACCTAGAATTTTTTTTTCTTCGATTCATAGGACAGTACACCTAAGTACTTAATTTTAATTTCAGTTTGATATAATTTTCCTGCGAAAAAAAATCTTCGCAGACGGACAGACAGAAAGAACACAAAATCCTATCCTATAATGGTTCCGTTTTTGCCATTCGGCTATAGAACCCTAAAAATTGATAAGAAAATTACCTTTTAGTGACGTAATATTTGTCACAAATATATAAGGTATGACAGTTCTTATATACATATTTGATAATGGTATCAGGCGCCGGCACGCGGCCCGGCGACATGACACAACGCGCCGTAACTATTGAGAAATAACTATTTGTAAAATTATTTATGCCTTATCAACATTTAATCTTTAATCGCGATTAATTTGCCCTTATCTAAAAAACTTTTGGTTTCCACGAAGTATTTCTGTCACCTGTCTAGAAAGTGACAGGATTTCCCCGCTTATCTATGTACAAAGGTAAAATAGTAAAAGGCTGCCGTTCTGGTGGCTAAAATAAAAATGTTTAAGGAAAAAACGTGACGTAACTCAAAAAGTGACGGAACTCAACGTCGTGGTTTACATAGTTACCAGATAGCGAAAATGAAAATATAAAATATTTCTTATCTCCGAGTGGGAATGGAACCCATAACCGTCGCGTTTACAGTCACGCTCTTGTGTCCCTGCGCCGTGACGGCATCAATCAAGATATATTTTTATATATATTTATTTTATTAATCGTAGGATTAAATTTCGTGATGTACATATAAAAATTAAAAAAAATAAATTAAAAGCGATGAGTTCGCTCAAAACGCACTGTCTTAAATTCTTAAACATTTTTAAATGATCTTTTTAAAGAAGAACAGCTTCATGTTTTTTCCTGCATAGAAGTGTAGATAAGCCGTAGAAATGGATTTTCATATCGTACGTATGTCTTGTAATATTTGCGCACACGCACGTCTAGTAAGGCAAAATATTCAATTTAATAATAGTCATCATTCGTCACATGTCAGTTCAATGATATGAAAGTGTCACGAATAGAGGATAGAACAGACGTGTCGTTAAGAAAAAATACACTATTTCGTAATGTAAAACCCAACTAAGCTAATGATAACTTAATTTACTTGGAACTTAACTATTAAAGCTATAAATAAACTACTAATAATGCACATATTGGTATCTCCGACCGATCAGAGCGAGGCCAGACGGATGCAGAGCGCGAGGGCCAGCCCGTGAGCGCACAAGTAACGGTAACGGTAACCTCGCAAAAGCGGATCAAACTGCGATTTCGTACGTAGCGTGACGTAGCATCAGGTGTTTGAGTAGATGACGCGGTGCCGTGCCTTTACACACCCGCCGCCGTTTGACTCACTCAGGCTTTATAATAGAGATTCGACGCGCGGAACACCACAAACCTGCAGGCCGGCAATCTAGCCACACGCGCTGAGTGCTCATATATCCTGATAGCTATAGCTCATATCTGATAAGTTTGAAAATAATGGCGGCAATTATATATTTTTTCGTCTGTGTTTCCGTTGTGTCCGTGACCGGGTTCAAGCATCACCCGAAGTTCCCCAAGGCCGAGGAGATCGACGTGATAACAAAAGGTGAATGTGCTGTAGTGATGGTCTAGTGAGAAAGTACAAGTGAAGTTCTAGTGACAGTATGATGCAACCGGCGGCCCACTTAACACACGCATACTAACCGTATTATTTTGTTGCAGTGGTTTGCAACAGTGTTTTTGAGGAGACCAGGAACGAGTTTATAGAGAAATCAAGATGTGGTGAACCCAAGGAGGTGTTTGAGGAGCTCAAGCTAAATACTTCATATCTTCAGGTATGTTATATTTAATATATATTTTAATTATATTTAATTAACTGATTAATTGAATTTTTATTTAATTATTATTTAATTAATGACTAACTGAAATTAATTATTGAAAACAATTATTATAATATTAATTATTATAACTATAATATATAATTAGAAACCTAACTATTAAAGATCGTTAGTCACTAATACTCCGCAACTCATGCAATGAAGCTTTAATTAAAATCTAATACAATTTCTCAGTATAATAGAGCAATTAAAATACCTTACATCACATTAGATAAGACTATATAATAATAAATAACTTAGGAACAATTGGCTAAATATGAGTATTTGAATATTTAAACGTATCAACGGCTACATCCGTGAGGCGGTCATTAATGCGTGAGAAAATCCGCATCCGAATGTATAGGTGACTGACGTTAGCGTATTTCCCCAGGTGAATCCTAGCCACGTTTGGGTGAAGCGGTGTGTTGGTCTCTGCGACTACGAAGCCCCGGGGTCGCAGTGTGTCCCGACCAAAATAAGAAAGCAAGCTATCCCGGTAAGTTTACAAAGTTAAAATTTGGTAGCAGTGTTTCATATAAATAGATCGTAATAAAATATTTCTATACTTAATTGAAATTAAAAATACATTGTAATTATACAATAGAATATACCTATTAAAGTATATTCTTTTAATTTTTGATTTACTTATATCTTAATTACAGGCACATTATAATATAATACAAAAATCATGTTTCTCTAAATTAATATTCTAAATACTCAAACGAAGATTGCAATTTACTTCAAAGTTATAAAATTCACCTCTATCATTATCCAATTCTGACTGGCAGCACGTGAGACTACTCGTACGAGTATCTTACGTTTTAACTGATCAAGCATAAAGGACAAACACTATCTATTTATCTCCAGTCCATCCTTGACACACTTGCGCGTTTGCTCAGTCTTTACGCAATGCCCAATGATAATAATGACATAACTCCCATACATCACAAATATTTTCATTTGCACTATTATTAGGTGTTGAGATAAAATATAATCGATAGTTTCATTTCAATGGGTATTGTTTCATTATTACTCATGACAGTTCTTTGATATAACAAGCGTTAGGTTGTTCTAACAATGTTTTTTATTGGCCAGGTACGAATATTCAATCTGAAGACGAATAGGGAGACGTGTTCCACCTACACCCTGGACGTCCACGAGAGCTGCGGCTGCTGCACCAGCTCCTCGCACGACTGCAGCCCTCCGAGGGTGTTAAATCCTCGTAAGTGCGTCTGTCAATGCCCAAATCTGGAGGAAAGGCGAAGTTGTCTCAAAAAGGTTTGTAGGATGATGGATGTCTGTGAGCACTAACGCAGGTAGACGGCGCGCATGCTATCACCATTCTAACGCTTCGATGTTTTCTCTCCAATTTTTTATCTCCATGCATGGATGTTCCACAATTATCAATGTTGATTTCCTCAGTCAAATTCCAGGTTACCCCATTACTATGCCGTACTGACATCCGTTGTCTTACCAGAGCCAGCTTTGTTTTTCTTTATGCAATTCATCGTTTTATAATTTAATGTTCACTTTATTCAATTAATTTGCTTTTTTTTCAAAACTTTAAATTTAATTATATACAAATGTAGTATTCATAAAGTTAGGATTCGAATTCTAAAATGTATATGTACATAGCAAAATAGCAATGATGTATACGAATATATGCATATTGGACAAATATTTATTTTATATGTTCTACATATGAAATATATATCTACATGTTTCATATATTAAAACATTTCCAAAAAGATCAACGAGATCGAATTATATTCTCTACTGTTATAGCGGAACCAGCATATGAGGTGGAACAGATCCAAGTGTATGTGTGAGAAGAGAAGGAGTGCTTGGTGATCATGACATTAACAATAAGAAGAAGACTTGGAAAAAGAAATAAGACTTAAGTGTTATGAAAGTGAGACGAAGTTGTGAAATAGATACGTAAAGGCAAACGACTGACAAACTTTTGCCATTCAATACCACCATTTTCTTCGTAAATTATGAAAAAGGTGAAATGGATGAACTTTTATAGTGAACTTTCATATAGCTGTGAAACTTAAAAGCCTACGGATCAGCAGCTTTAATAGTATTAAGCAGTATTACCTTAGACTAAGTTATTTAGTTCAATGGGACCAAATGACGTTGTGAACTGACTGGTTTTATGTTCCCTTAATTTATTATACTTACTAGGACTAGAACTTTTGTATTTTAGCTGTGTAAGTTTGAGCGACATCACTATTCAGTATTGTTTAAGCGTATTCGCGTGACGGCGCAATTCCTAAATTGTGATATAATTTTTCTATTAAGATATAAATATTGTGTACATATTTAAGTTCTTTACTAACCGCTTCTAGTCAAGTTGATGTAAACACTGACTTTTATCGCAATCAGCTCTCTTTTAACCTATAGTTGTACATTTTTGGCCTTTTCAGAAATGCTGTAATTAATTTAGTTTTAACTAATTTTATTTTGTAAAAAATGACAGAACTTATGTACTTTTTTTAAAATTTAGTTATAAATAGCAAGTGCTAGTATTAATTAATTAGTGAAGTTATAAGTTACTAGCGCCATATTAGTTTAAATTGCAATTATTTCGTCAAGAACGGGCGGAATGTGTCTCTAAACGTTATTAGCTTTTTCATTTTACTAAATAGTTGTACCAATTTCTGTCGAATTATGCTATGTTTATTATATTTATTTTACTAATACATTTACAAATTGATGTAAATAATAGTTATTTATAAGGACCTAGTCTAGTAAGTGCCAAAGGCATTGAATCTCAAACTAGGAAGTAAATTAATTTATTACTTATTATATATCAAGATAGCTTTAAGTGATGAAATCACGTTAGAATAATTTTGTATAAACTATAATAATTAGATTAAAACTGAAAATAAAACTTGTACTTAATTTATTTTTTTTATAATTACTTGTTTTATTTTACCCCTCACTTTGGATGTACTTAAAGAAGTCAATCCAATTTCACGCTGTATCCCGCATTTTTGTACTTTTTAATTTAACTGTTGCAGAAAGGAAAGCACCTTTACCCTTTTTCTAACATAACATAGTACACAGAATTAAAAATAGACAAACCTTTTGTTCAGATTCCCCGCCTCCCGCCTAATTATAGACATTGAGGGTTGAACTCTGCCACAAAACCGAATTCCGGTGAAAAGAGGATGACAGAGTCGCTTGACGGCAAGTGCTATCTACCTGCCGCTTTGTGAGGTAAAGCGTAGAGCAAGAAAAAATACTTTCATAGGTATATAAATTCCCTCACTGGGGCCCGTTTTTTTACAAAAATTGTTAATATGAAATATATATAATCTATCTATTGAAGCCAGTCGTGGCGCAGCGGCACAAAGTATGACAGTAAAACCGACTGGTTGTGGGTACGATCCCCACTCGAGGACTATATGAATTATTTACTTAAATTTATATTTCCATTTCTGCGCTTTGGTGTCGAGGCAAAGTGCGGCGTTGAGTTCTGCCACTCAACATGCAATGCCTCCAGAATTCGGTAGAAAGTGGAGAACGGAGTGTCTTAACTCTAGGTTCCCTCTGCCTACCCTGCTGTGTGCGGAATACAGCGTGAAGCTGATTTATTTTTATATATAATCTATAATTGAGACTGTTCGTAACTCCGCAGCAGTACAACTTCTGACTGTAAACTTGCTGGCAGGTGTCGATTCAAATTCTCACTCGAAGAAAATGAATTATTTTTTTATTGCTTCACTTAGATACCAAGACAAAGCGCAGAGACAAGTTCCAATACTCAACACACAATGTCACTAAATTAGGTGGACAGTGGAGCACGGAGTGGCTTAACACTAAGTTCCGTTTACCTAAGTTGCTATATACGTGATAGAACGTGAAGCTTAAAGAAATGTATGAATAAACATCATTCTACTCAAATATAGTCGTAAATGAATGTCGTAAATAGATGAACGTTTATTGTAACGGAAGTGATTCACAAATTTTACAGTTTCCACTGTTTTTAAACATCTCAAGATATGTATGTATATGGATTACAATTTGTAATAAAAAATCATAGATTATGTTATTTATTACTGCCATATATAATACTTATTAATATAAAAAATGTAGAGTTCTTCTGTGACCTGTAAGACTATTATTGAAAATTATTATTTCAATATATAGTATATATTTTTTTAAATTGACGATAACATCTTGTGATTCATGAGTTTCAATCATGAAAGAACGGAGTGTCTTAAAACAAGATTCCCTCTGTTTATCCTGTTACATACGGGAAGCGTAAAGCTTTGTGTTTACTAAGTGTTAGTTAGTAAACAAGTGTTATCTGCGGTTTTACCCTTGTTGTAAATAACTGACAGCTGTATATTACACATTCTAAGAGAAAGGAGGCAACTCTGAGAGCTGGTAGAGTGGATAACATCTAAAAGATAGGCTATATGATAAATTGACTACCCAAAAAGAATTTCCCAAGATGGCGCATTCAACCAAACAAATTCTTCAGCTTTACAATATTAATCTAGATGTAAATGGACTACATCACGACGCTGACCATTCCGCGGTGCCAAACTACCATCTTATAGGATTCCCGACAATTTATCCAAGTGGATCGCCAGCTTTCTCACTGAGCGCAGCATCATGGTTGGTGTCGCCGATTTTTGCTCAGAACACATCCCCCTGAACGTTGGCATCCCCCAAGGCTGCGTTCTGTTCCCTACGCTATTTCTTCTGCATATCAATGACATGTTAGAAGATTCCTGCATTAATATCTGTGTAGATGATAGCACAGTAGACGCTGTTTACTCCGACTCGGGAAAATGTCGGCCAGTAGCAAAATAAACTTGTATCTTCAGTTGAAGCGTCCCCCGGGACTATTTCCAAATGGTGTGAAAGGAACCTGGTCCAATTCAACCTCAAAAGGACACAAGTTTGGGCGTTAACTACTAAAAAAAACCATTTGTCGGGTGACCATTCTTCGAAAACACTCCCATTATAGCCACGCCCAGTATCAGCACATTGGGCCTTAGCCTTTCGAGCGACTCGCGATCGACATCGCGATCATCTGGAAAGCAAGGCCAAGTTGGCCTTAAAGAAACTGGGAGTCATGAGTAGAGCGAGACAGTACTTCACGCCAAAACACCGTTTGGGGCTGTATAGGGCCCAGGTTCGGCCTCATATGGAATACTATTCTCATCTCTGGGCTGTGCACTCCGTATTGGCTTGTTCGAATCGTCGGGGTTCGATCTGTGAAAGGCTTGACAGATTGGCATTGCGTAGGGACGTTGTGCGTTCTACCGCATTAATCATAGAAAATGTTCTGGGGAACTGCTTGACTTGTTACCTGCCACCTGCCTGTAGTAGGAATTTCCTCGCAGTTGGAAGATCCTCTGGTGTTACAACTCTGCTGGCTCATGGGTGGCGGTGATCACTTACCATCAGGTGAACCGTACGCTCGTTTGTCATGTCGTTTTCCATTAAAAAAAATCGTTACGCTGGCAAGCAATCAGTGAAGGCTATGATGATGATATATATAGTCTTTCTATTTTTCTCAGAACAGTCTGTGGTTCCAAGGTAAATATGGTCCATATTATAAATATATAAATCTATTATGCAAGTTTGTATATCTAAAAAAAATTTTAATAAATTTTATTGAAGATTTAGATAAATATTTATAGAAATAATTTTATAACAAGACGAAACTACTCCACACTACTTAACTTTGCAAAATTTGTATTCGTGTTAAGTTTATAAATGACTGTACATGACAAGATTGTCACGTATTCTATTACCATAGGTGATAAAATCTATACTAATCCAGTACAAACCGACTTCACAGAACTAAATGACCTTTACGAGATCACATTGCCGACCTTTCTGTGAATATTGCGTAGTTATTGTATTTTCCTTATATTGATTCTAACTCTGTATAAGCGACAGTGTGTCGTTTCAAGCAGATTAGTGTATTTACTACGTATTGGTTTACTGGTTAGTTTTTTATTGCATCTTACTCTATTAGTCGAACTTTGAGCTTTACCTCGTTATCAGAGCGAGGAAATGATAATATTTAATATTTCAGAGAGTAGGAATCGAACACACAACCTATGTAACCTATGTAACCTTATCACCTACAAGTAGAAGTAGTCACTTAAAAAGATGATTGATTTACCTTTGACGAGAAAATGGGCATTTAAGTACTCCTTAACAGTATAACACTACTCTAAGCTATTCATTGAGACAATTGTGCAAAAAAAAGTTTGTTGTTAATATCTTACTAACATTTGCCTTCAAAATCACTCACGCGGGACAAAAGGTCTTAATTAAAAGTTTTATATGACACATGACACGTTCTAAGCGCTTGACTATCCTCTTACAGTAGGTAGAGTTAGAAATGATTTACGCGATATAATGTAACGTAAAGCCTTCCTCGATAAATGGATTATCTAACACAAGCAGTTTTTTTCACGCTGTATCCCGCACACAGCAGAGTAGGCAAAGGGAACCTAGTGTAAGACACTCCGTTCTCCACTTTCTGCCGAATTCTGGAGGCACTGCGTGTTAAGTAGCAGAACTCAACGCCGCGCTTTGGCTCGACACCAGAGCGAAGAAATGGAAATATAAATTTAAGTAAATATTTCATCTCCTCGAGTGGGGATCGAACCCACAACCAGTCGGTTTTAAAGTCACACTT
>JAAIXJ010000195.1:258792-281399 GCA_013403705.1 Heliconius hermathena
AAAAAAAAAATGTACCAATTGAAATGATTGAAAATGAAATATATTGTAATAATGTTATATATTAAAATAATGATATTTTAGCTTTTTTTTAAAAATATATAGACTTTTGGCACGTCTGATATCTATAGGTAAACAATTCCATAGACGGGCAGCTTTAATAGTAAAGGATATTTTTATTTATTTTTATTCGAAATTAATCGATATTTTTTATTTTAATTATAATAATATGACAAATTAGATTTAATAGTGTTAGTAGTAACAGTTAGTAACAGTTACTTTATAAATTACAATGTCAAGCATTCGTAGAGCGTCTACAGAGCTACGCTCGTAGCGTCATCTCTATTTTGAGATAGAAATGTGTTCTGAGACCGTCGTAGCGCAGTGACAGAATCTGACGGCAAACGCGACGGTTGGGGGTTCATTGTCCACGAAAGCATGATTCATTTTCTTGATCTCTAGGTTTATCAAAAAGACAAAGAGCGGTCTTGAGCTCCAGCATTTTCAATACACAATGTCTCGAAAAATTAAGTGGTTGTTACCTGTCCGTCTACCTTGTGCATATATTATAGCATAAAGATTAAAAATTAATGTTAAATAAGAGTGTTATAAAAATACTTTTTTTTAAAAAACAACTCAACAAAAAATAAAAAAAGAATATTGCAAAATGCATACTTTTAAATCAAATATGTTTTATAGCATAATTTTTCTTATATTTTAGCCACTCTTATCTTTTTAACTAATAATTTATAATTCTTGTCATTACTTACTCAATTTTCAAGCATTTACACATTTTTTTAGCTTCACCCTGTATCTCGCACATAGCAGGGAGGCAGAGGGAGCCTGTGAACCTAGTGTTAATTCTTTTATTATTGAGATACTTTCGTTCCCATCTTACCACTTAATTTTGAAGGCATTGCGTGTTGAGTGTCGGAACCCAACGCCGCGCTCTGCCCCTTTACCAGAGCGAGTAAATTAAAATATTAAATATTTCATTTCTTCGAGTGAGAATTGTATCCACTACCTGTTGCGTTTTCAATCGCACGTTGTACCCCTGCGCCACAACTGGTCACGATACACTTATATACAATTATATTTTTTTAGTATCACGCTGTATCTCGCTGTATCTCGCATATAGCAGAGTAGGCAGAGAGAACATAGTATTAAGACATTCCGTTCCCCATCTATAGGATTAATTAAATAAAAATAAACATATTGAAGATTATTATCTTATATATGATAATTATATATGATATGATTATTTATATGAAGTTATTTGATAATGTTAACATGTAAAATGTAAAGTCCCGAGAAAAATAAATGATAGACCTCACGTAGTAATAAAACAAACTAATGTATCTATTGTTTCAAATTTTTTTTAATACTGATTGAAAAAATATTCCGTTTATTCGCTATTTAAATAGAAATATATATTTAAAAAAAAAATGTTTTTAAATTTTATCAAATTTTTATTCTCGTTAACTTTACGCTTTTCTCCGCTTTCATCCAAATTCGAGAAATTACCAATTAAGTGAAGCAAGTCAACTTAAAATATCAATTATTTATGAAGTAAAAACACATTCAATCTATATATTGAGGCCGTTGTGACGCAGGGTCTCAGGCGTGCGACTATAACCGCGATAGTTTCGGGTGAGATTCCCGCTCAGGGGAATGAAATATTTAGTGCTTTCGTTTCCTCACTCTGGTGTCGAGGCAAATCGCGGCGTTGAATATTTTTTTATTTTCCGCTGAATTCTTGAAGTATTGATTGAGTGCAACAAATATTCAAGAAGTGATTGAAGACATCAGCGAAAAATGGGAAAAAGAAATGTCTTAACACTTGGTTGTCAGGTTCCCCCTGCCTGTCTTGCTATGTGTAGGATGCAGCGTGAAGCTAAAAAAACACATAACCATTCCTCTGAGCGGGGATCGAACCTATTACTACTACGAAACCTGACGGCATATATGCACAATAATAAAAAAATATATAATTTACCTTCAAACTTGACACTATGTTGAACTTGCGACCACCGAGTAAGTAACGACGACCGTTCTTCTAACATTTCATACCTACACGAGAACAATTAGCAAACGGATTTAGGTAAATTACAATATCGCGTTACTTATTTTAGTTTGTTTTTGCCACCTTTTTGTGCGAACTGTGCCAGTGGGTTATTCCTCCAATTGAGATCTATTACGTAATTTTACACCTATTATCTATGCTCATTATAGTTGTGGTGGCGTTTCATACTAGCGGTGGATACGTGCGGTTTTTTAAAATTATAACTTTTTTTGCTTCACGCTGTATCCCGTAGAAAGCAAGAAAGCAAAGCACTTTGGGACCTAATATTAAGATACTCCGTTTTGAACAAACGTGGGACACAAATGTGTTTTTAAAGGTCTCCTTCATATATCTCGCAATAAATGCCTCCACCGCTCGAACTCTTCTGTTTATCCAATAACTATATTTACGTTTTTTTACCAGTTTGATAAAATAAGCATATAAATACAAACCTAAAATATATGTCAAGGCCAGTATTCCCACTCGAGGAAATTATATCTACATCTATACTTATAATGAGAGAGGAAGATATGTAAGAAAAAATGTTATGATTGACCTTTATTAATATAATATTATAGATCCCTATAAAAAATGTTTCTTTATCTGTGCGTTTGTTCTCACTAATCTCAGAATCTGCTCAATCGATTTAGGTGAAGTTTTCATTATTGGATTCTGGCAAATTTTTCTTGACATATACTGTATTATTAAAATCGGTTCATAAGTAAATAAGTTATATCAATTTTAAGTACTTAGTTCGATAATTTTTTTAATTGCTATAACAGTTATTTGATACAACTGTTTTACTGAATTGGCTGAATTTTTAGCTTTCAATTTGTATGGTGATTAAAAAAAACTCGAGATTGTATGATGATAAAAAGACACCGAGATTTCAATATTTAGGATCGGGATCGGAGTTTTCGCGGGAAACACGCGTGCACGCGTACTTACCTTCTACCTAAATACCGAGTAGTAAAATATTTTTCTTTAAATAGACAATTTTTTAAAGGTCAACATTTTTTGAGACCGTTGTGGCGCAGTGGCATAAGCGTGTGACTTTAATCATCGGCTATGTGCCGGTTCAGCGCTGCCACTAAATACGCGATGCCTTGAATATAACGCGAAAATTGGGGAAAGCAGTATCTTAATACTAGATTTCCTCTGCATACTCTGCTATGTGCGGGATATTACATATATCGTAAAAATCAGCTTCTCACTGCACACAGCAGAGTAGGCAGAGGGAACCTAGGGTTAAGACACTTCGTTAACCATTTTCCGCCGAATTCTGGAGCCATTGCGTGTTGTTGAAGTACAACATGAAGCTAAACTTAAATATATAAAATTAGTGTGTAAGGAATCTTAGATCTAAGATATCAATCATAGATTACTCTAAACCTTCTATGGACGAAACAATTCCACTCATGAATTAGAATTAGTACCTACAATTAGACTTTGTTACTAATCGGATGTCATACTCAAAGATGTTAATTAACTTTTAATTAACAATAAATCTGGGTATTTTTTTTTCGTTTTTTCTTGCTTCGCGGTCTATCCCACACATAACAGAATAGGCAGAGAGGAACCGATTGTTAAGACACTCCGTTCCCATAAAGACACTTCCGTTGCCAACATTCCGCCGAATTCTGGTGGCATTGTGTGTGGAGTCGTGGAAATCAAAGACGCTGTTTGCCTCGTTACCAGAGCGTAAAATATTAAATATTTAATTTCCTCGAGTGGGAACCGACAACCTCTCGTGTTTACAGTCGCATACTTGTGCCACTGCGTCACGACCGACCTAGTGTATATGTTATGTGACAGGTGAGAGATGAGAACTTTATGAAAAAGTTAAATATAAAAACTATACTAAGGATATTTCGCTTGTTCTTTTCAGAATAGAAGCATAACATATTGTAACTAGCGCCAGCTTTTTAGTATTAAATAAGTTCTATTTATATGTGTGTAAATAAGGTAAAGGCTTCTAATTTTATCAAAAATAGTATCGAAACAAACGGAAATTACCGAACTTACATTTCTATATATAACGTATGATAGCAATTACGATAGTGGAATGAAAATAAAGTTCTGCCCTAGATTCGTCAAGAATGTAATGCTTAAAGGAACTAGTTCAGAAGATTTTGCGTCACTAGCATACTAATAAACTAATTTAATATAACCAAATTATATGACTATATGATTATATACAACATACAATGCCTCCAGATTTCATCGAAAAAAAAAATATGATGTGTGCCTTTAAATCTCTTCTGCTCTAGTAAGATTTTCTTTAATTTAGAAATTTATAGATATAATACCGTATGTATTGCTATATCGTTCACATAATCTTTCCACATCTTCATTGGCACAAGTATTTAACTTTTACAAATGTGCAATTACGTCAGTATTGTACCAAACGAGCGATAAGCTGGAGAAAAAACCTAACAACGTATATCAACATACGACAACTCTTTCCACTTCGCATAAAAAAATATGGCAATTTGACACGCGCACGAAGTATTTGTTAAAAAAAAAAACAGGCACAGGCACTTCGATCTTTATGTTTTTTAAATCCAAGTCATGATCAAGCTGCTACGTCAACATTTAATCTCAGTTTGTCCTAATCATTAACCAACAAGCTGTAATTTTCTTTCTCTTCTCTCAACTGAACTCAATTCTCAATCTTAACGCAGTTATTAATACAAAAACATAATAAGTAAATATAATCTTCAAACAGCGTACCGCCAGGAATGGGCCGCGGCACGTTGTCACGTGGCCGTGGCCCATGACTCACACAGTGTTTACATGAGCTTTATGTCGATTTTGAAGTAAATTTTTGACTTATTATTCATTATCCTCTAATACAACATATATCTGCATCATTATCTTCGAGGATGACGTCCCCCACGACGTCATTTAGACGAGTTGACGTCTTCAGTGTTTGCGTTGACTTGCTTTTTTTTGTGGTTTATGCATTAGTATCTTGTTATTTTGGTTATTGTTATATAATTTGTGTTACTTTCTTTTTTAATTTATTCGCAATATGTCTTTAATGAGGTAGAATTAAATTATATAAAATTCATATTAATTCATAAAATTCTCATTATAAGGAATCATACATTTGCAAGCTAGTTTTACTTATAAAAAAATTCTGCATTAGAAGTCAATTTAGAAGTTTTTCTTTGACGTGATAATAATGTCAAAAACAATAATTTTAAAATCGTATACTAATTTTGCATTTATCTCTTCCCACAAATCTGTAAACAAATAAATCCTTCAATACACTTTACCATGTCATATGACCAAAAAAGGTTAATTCCCACCGTCGAGCGTCACAGTGCGGCGTACGTGAGTTTATTTCGGGAGTTCAAGATCCAGATTTAGTTCGCCCGAACTACATATATTATGTTAAAAAGTAAACAAATGGTTATATTAAGAGCTACTAGTAGCCGAGGCGCGGCGCGGGCGCAGCGCGGGCGCAGGCGTGGGCACGATTGATGCTAGCGTTGTTTGTTTGGAAACGAATTCCGATGTATTTATTTTCTAACGATCGATTTTGTGAAAATTCACTACATGCGCTGACAGACGTGTTATTCTTTGGAATTTCGGTTTTGGATTGTGTAAAATACGGAGTGATTGCACTCTTTTATTATGCTTTTGTCTTTGTTTTGTTTATAATATTAGACATTTATAGATTTGACTTTATTTCAAAAGGAGGAAGAGATTTTAGGAATTGTTTAATTATTTAATTGTATTACAAAATAATGTCCATTATCTTGTCTAATAATAGATACATTTGTGTAAATTAATCGAACCTATGAGGCACCAAAAATTCTTCAAAAATAATACTATAATATTTTTTCTTCTTATATTAACAAAACAAATAAACCATGAACAACCTACTCTAAAGCAATTAACGGCTGAACGATCAACAAGAAATAACTAACAGTATTTATGTGGAGCAAAATTACTGGTGAAGCTGAAGTGGAAAATTTCGTTAATGCCCATCTAATACACGTAGCAGGTGGCTCCTGTACTAGCACAGATTGATCAGATATTACAGGAAAATCCCCTCTGGAATTACTTATATTATTTATACATTTTTAATAAAAAAAAGGAGATTTACCCTGATCCCCATTCAGCAGAGTTGGCAGAGGGAATCTAGTGCTAAGTCACACTTTTCTTCCTTAAATTTCAAGACATTCCGTGTTTAGTGGTGGACAGTGGCGTAGCTAGGGTATTTGCTGCCTGGTGCGGCTTAGGACTTGATGCCCTTTAAAATGGTCAAAGTTCGGATTTCGATGAGTAGAGTATCTACTACACACTATATATCTATAGTTTTTTATTGCTTCAAAACTATAATAACTATATATAAGTTATAATGGGGGTCCAAGATGGAAGGCTTGCCTCGTGCAACTCGCAAAAGCGCACTGATAGGGCGTCCCCCCAAGGCGACGCGCAACAGTGCGTCCTCGCTGGTGTGTCAAGTGGCGACGAATGCGGCGTTGGGGACCGCCACCCCACACGGAACGAGCGGAAGAGAAAAGTATGATTGATTTATTCCTAGTGGATCAGCGTATTCGAAGCCAAGTCATGGACAGTCGAGTGTTTACGGGTTCTGAGCTGGGAACAGACCACTATCTTGTCGTTGCTAGAATAAGGGGTCTGTTTGCAGGTTGGCGCAACTACACAAGGTGTCCAAACTTGGAGTCGAATTATCGCATAAGAAACTAGAAGCTTCAAGATCCACCGATTAGAGAGGAATATCAAGAAAGAGTTTCCAAGAAGCTAGACAGCAGCGAATCTGGAAATGAAAGTATTGGAGTATGCTGGTAGAACCTTAGGGATTGTATGAAGCAGCAATAGAGGTATGTGGTAAAGGGAAAAGAGCCTTCCTTTACCAAAAACCGCGACGAATGGTGGAATGATGAAGTGGAAACTGCTATAAAAAGAAAAAAGAAAGCATGGCAGGATTATAAAGCCTCAGCTAAGGATAAAAGTATGAGAGAAATTAAAAAGAAACAGTATAAGCTACAAAATCACCAAACGAAAGTACTCATGAAGATGAAGCGTGAAAAGGCAGAGAATAAAAGAGACGAAAGGTTAACGAACAACTTCAGAGAAAACACGTAGCTTTTCTGACGAGAAGTTAGTGTTTCTCGAGGTTGCTTGCGAGGTTGCTTTCGAAGGATGATGAAATTTTCACGAAAGAACCACACATTTTGCAGCGATGGGCGGAATTTTACAAGGAGATGTATGAATGTGATGGAGTCCTCAGTCTCAAGTAACAGCGAAATGTTAAATGTTGATGTAGCTGATGGCGAAATCAGTATAAAAGAAGTTGAGAATGCAATACGAAGTCTGAAATGTGGTAAGGCAGCGAGAGCAGATGGAGTTTTTGCCGAGATGATCGAATATGGTGGGCCACGCATTTTGGACTTGTNGAGCGGACCCTTGCTGCAGGCTGTAAAGTCTCTTTACAGAGATCACTCAGCCTGCGTGCGAGTAGGAGCTGGCATGTCGCCCTGGTTTGAGATCTGATCGGGTGTTAAACAAGGTTGTGCCATGTCAGCTTGGTTGTTCAATTTGTATTTGCTGTCTCCTGCTGTCTCCAAGCTGTCTCCAAGGAGTGAAACAACGTGATATGGGACTGAAAGTAGGTGACCTGAATGTGAATTGCCTGCTGTACGCAGATGATGCAGTGCTTATTGCATCATCAGAATGCGAGTTGCAGGCATTGGTCACCGTCCTGAAAGAAGCGTGTGAAAATAATGGTCTGAGCCTCCATGAGAATAAGACAAAGATTCTGATTTTTTAAAGAGATGAACTAAGGACGGAATGCAAAATCAGTGTATATGGTAAGATATTAGAATAAGTGAATGAATGAATGGTATATTGGGGAAGTATGTTCAGTAGAGATGGGAGATACGAGATGGATGTGGAAAGGCGTATTGCTGCAGGTAACAAAGTTAACGGAGCCTTAGCTGCATTGATGAGATGGCGGAACGTCAGCACAGCTGCGCGTTTGGCCGTACATAATGCAGTTTTGGTACCGACGCTGTTATACGGCAGCAAAACGTGGGTATTACAGAAGCAGAATGAAAGAATCTTTCTTTCATCCCGTGGAGATGCGATCTCTTCGTAGGATATGCGGAGTCAGCTTCGCTGATTGAATCCGCAATGAAGAAATACACAGAATAGTAGGTACTAGCGAGGATGTCACGATGAGAATGAAGAAGACAGAAACAGAAATGCCCGGAGGGCATGTAGAGGTTGATAACATTGGACGAGGCGAAAGAGGTATGTAGAGACCGTAGCGTTTGGGGCTCCGTTCTCTCTGCCTACCCCGCTAGGGAAAAACGTGAAGCTGAGTTAAGTTATAAGTTATAACATTGATTTTGGTAAAAAATATTGCAAAAATTTAAAACGGACATTACGCGCTTATTGACTAGCAAAGTCATTAATCACATTTTCAAAATCAATATTATCGACTAGTTCATGTTCAATTGACATGATAGCGAGATTGTGTTTTTCAATTTTATTCTCATATTTTTTTGTACATTTCTTGATTCTTGATTGAAAAAAAATTAGAAGAATTGATCGTAGACTTTGATGCCCCTTTCCTTTTGATGCCCGGTGCGATTGCACCGCTCGCACCCCCCCAGCTACGCCACTGGTGGTGGAACTCAATGCCGTGCTTTGTCTTTGTGGGATAATGAAAATCATTTAAATACTATCATTTCCTAATTGGAGATCAAATCCATAATAGTTAAGATTACGGTCAGGCGCTGTCGCACTGCGCCACGACGGCCTCAATTTTTCAAGCTCACGTTAAATATTTTCATACTTACTCATAAAACCAGATCGCACAAGGTATGTTATACGTCCCGTCCACGATGTAACTCTTTAGGGTAAAGAAACCATTAAAAATTGTTTTGTACATCAATAAGGGAGAGGGCAACAATGTATAAATTGCATTCTTGTGAGCTCAATTATATTAACATATTTTGTTCTTGACTCATGGGTGAAAAATTTGGGTTTTACAATATGAGGAGATTTGACATAATTTTTTTAGCTTCACGCTATATCTTACATATAGTGGAAGTAGACAGAGGGAATTAATCAATCTGCTCGCACCGAATTAAAGTTCGATAGAAAGAAGTTTAGGTTTTAGCTAATACTCAGCATTTGGGATGGATCGCGGTAGGGCATATGAAAGAGATTCTCCTGGTCAATATAGAAAAGTTGATTTACATCTCCGATCAGTAGGAATTCTTCTGGTCCGGAGATTCTAGCAGATTCATTAGGGCTTCTTCTACCATAAGGCGCTTGCACCTTTCGATTTTGTAACCCCGTTAACCAGTATTGAGGCCAGTCGTGGCGCAGCGGCACGAAGTGTGACTGTAAAACCGACTTGTTGTGGGTTCGATCCCCACTCGAGGAGATGAAATATTTACTTAAATTTATATTTCCATTTCTTCGCTCTGGTGTCGAGATTAAGCGCGGCGTTGAGTTCTGCCACTCAACACGCAATGCCTCCAGAATTTGGCAGAAAGTGGGGAACAGAGTGTCTTAACACTAAGTTCCCTCTGCCTACACTGCTAGGTGTGGAATACAGCGTGAAGCTGATTTATTTTTTTTATTTGTTAACCAGTATTGAAGCGATAGTGGGAACTTTACTTTTTACTAAGTTCCCTATATTTGCCGACAGCTTCCCCGGGGTTCTTTGGTTGCCTCTGTGGTAGTGGTGATGATAGTTTCTTTATTCAAGGCAAAGTGTTTTGGAATCCAAGTAGTTTTACCGCATCCAGGGACCACATTGACCCACTGCATCCCAGGTACCTCCCATGCCGCTTCTAGAGACGGTTCTAGAGTATTGTCGAAGTTTCTCTCTACAATTTTTGTTGAGATACTCCCACTTTCCGTCTATTGGATAGCAGGGCATAACGCCACGCATGACTAACTAATTAATACTTAGGTAAAATATACATTTAGTTTAATTGTCACCGCTCCTTGGATAGGTTTGTTGGTTATAAAACAATTTTGCAATATGCCTTACGTAATGAAATCGTGAGTTTATTACTGTCATGTAAACTTCAGAACTTTATTAGACAAGTGTACGTGATTCGAAGGAAATCAAATTATTGAACAGAGATAGTTAGTATAAATATCAGAATTATTATTATTTATTTAAGAATTCGCGGTTACAAAAAATTTTTTCTAATATAATTTGTAATATTAGATATAGTAGTACACTAACCTATGTCAATATTTTCAATATAAATGTTATATAAGAAAATATTCAAAAAAAATATTCAATTACCTAATTTAAGAATGTTTACATTGACATTCAGTTATTTGTTAATGGGACTTTGGGCTTAAAGTTTATTTTTTTGTTATAAGTGAATTACAAGATGAGGTCAGAGATTTATAGGACTATTAGTAATAATGCATTTTTTTAAAAAAGTATAGGTATAAGTTTTTTTGTAGTTTCAAACCGTACCTTGCATATATCACGATAGGGAACTTAACGTTAAGACACTCCGTTCCCTACGCACCGCTGACCCTGCGTATTGAGTAGCAGAACTTAACGGCAGATTTTGGTAAGGACAAATATTAGGTATATTAAACAACTGGTCCACACTCGACGTTCTAAACCTAGCAATTTAGATTTAATACAGAACTACTGAGTCACGACAATAAAAAATGTATTACAAAGTAATAACACAAATTTAGTATGAAGCAAAAGTTAATGAACTAGGTGACTGCTGAACAAGGGAAACGTTCAGGATTCTTGGCACTCCTTCAACCGGAAGTGGCTCAAATAGTACGGAGTCTTATTGAATTTGTCACGCTATCGTAATTCACTTCTCATATAAATCTTTAAATAATGCAATAAATTTCGTATTTTTTAAGCATTTTCGATAATAAGAGTAAGCAAAGAGACTGTTGCCATTTTGCTAGAATTAAAAATAATAGAATATCTATCTAATTACCATGCCAATCAACATGCAATGTTTTGAGTTCGGGTGGAAAGCTGGAAACGGAGTAAGTTAAGTTAGTAAGTTTTCTCCGACTGCCTTGCTTGCTTTTTCATTGTAAGAAGTTTTTGTTTTTGGAAATTCTTGTGAATTTAGAAATCAAGACAAAACACTTCTTTTGTTTACTAATCGACATGGAATACATTTTGAATTGAGATTGCCTTAAAATCTTTTTATTTACTGTAGCTTCTCGTTATCCGTCCGCATAGTAGACCTAGTGTTAAGACATTGCGTGTTGAGTGGTGGAATCCAACGCTGTGCTTTGTCTACTAGATACTAATTAAAATTATTTAACTATAATAATTACTCCCAGTGAAAATCGAAACACCATCTTTACTATTCATGGATATTTCTCCTTATTGTGTACCAATTATGGAAATTTCTTCCCATTACACTTACTTAGATGTCATCATTATCAGCTTGTCCTATCCTGGACATAGGCCCCTAAAATGGCTTAATCTTAAGCAGACATACTTACAATCAGTCAAGTGAAAATAAAGTACAAAATTGAAAAATAATTACAAACTAAGACGTTTATATGAAAATTAAAGTAAATCTAAAGTAAGAAATGACTTCCGCATTCCACATTACTCATTTTCACAAACCAGATATTTTTTACTCAAAAAAATCTAAAAATATACGCTTTTTATAGAACCGGCTTGTTTATTTCGGATGGATTTTTCTTCTTGTATATTTTGAGTTGAGGCCAAGTCGTTGATACCGCTGACTAATTGTTAGCTTCGTACGTGTGAGAACCACGTGGTTATTTCTGAATGATTGACTTCAATTAAGTTTTCAGGAAACGCGGGTTCGAGTCCCGTAACTTTCAATGTTTTATACTTTTTCTATTATATATCTTTTTACTTAATGTGGAATAATAGTTAAAAAACCCGGCCAAGTGCGAGTCCGACTGCACGTGGATGGACCGGTGTGGATTTAGTTACCACGTGCGGGAATAAAATATTTAATATTTCGAGGCAAAGCGCGAAGTGGTCAATTTATTTATTTTAAGAATGAAAAATATTCAGTTTTTACAAAAAAAAGAAACAATACTTATTTAGAAAACAAAAACAAAAGAAACAAGTAGGTAAATTTGAGTTCTACCACTCGAAACGCAATGCCCATAGCGTGTCTAGATACTTTCCTGTGGGGAACCTGGACATTTAGCTTTGAACAGATATAAATTAGCTTCACGCTGTATCCCGCACACAGCAGGGTAGGCAGAGGGAACCTAGTGTTAAGACACTCCGTTCCCCACTTTCTGCCGAATTCTGGAGGCATTGCGTGTTGAGTGGCAGAACTCAACGCCGCGCTTAACCTCGACACCAGAGCGAAGAAATGGAAATATAAATTTAAGTAAATATTTCATCTCCTCGAGTGGGGATCGAACCCACAACCAGTCGGTTTTGCAGTCACACCTCGTGCCGCTGCGCCACGACCGGCCTCGATATGTTCGTTGAACAGCTATGTTCGTGTAAATGTTGTTTTTTTTTATTTTTCAGAGCAAATTCTGTTGTAAATAAAATTTCTGGAGTGGGCACCAGCGATTTAAATATTTTTGCAGCGCACGCGCTTAAACCAATTCGATGGCTTTCCTTATTATTGCCATTTCGTTAATTAAGGCTAACTAACACTTACACCCTTATGTTATATAGACCAGTAAATCCAGAGATCTTACATTGAAGATCTATTATTATTGAGGACAGTAGTTTAGAGTAGAGCGTTTGGTGCAGAGTCACAAGTGTGTGACTAAACGCTACAGCTTGTGGGTTCGATTCCCACTCGTGGAAATTAAATATTTAATATTTTAATTTCTTCGTTCTGGCAAAAGCGCGACGTTGATTTCCGCCACTCAACACGCAGTGCCACCAAAAATCGGCGGAAAATGTGGAGCAAAGTTCCCTAACACTGCACTCCATCTGCCTCCCCCGCTACACGCGGGATACAGCGCGAAGCTGCTTTTTAATAATTTATTAATGTAACAGAACCCAAAACATCATTTATTTTTTCTTGCCTGAGCGTTTGATGCAAGCTAATCTCTGAAACGGCTTTATTAATTTAAATATAGTTTTGAATACTATAATTTGGCCAAGATCCTTTCACATTTATTGTGTTTTTGTTTATTTTAAACAGCTTATACATAAAAAAGTTATTTCAATAAAAAACAATAGTATTTGATTCGACAAAATTTCTACAAAATAATTGTTTTATTGAATTGGCTGACATTTTAGTTTTCAGTGTATGGATGTTGTCTTTAAAACGTTATTAAAACATGAAAGTACTTCAGATTACTAAATAAATAATTGTTCTAGCGGGTGCAGCCGCGGGCGGGTCGCTAGTGAATAATAAAACAGAAATACGTATTAATAGTTTATTTTATATTTTATTTGTTAAAAATGTGAGTTGTTCGCACGATACACAATAATATATACAGGTTCGTCTCTCATCTTAATGATATCAGTCTATAGTAAATTATTTACAATTAACCTAGGCACTTCGAATAGTCTGGCACCGTTATGAAAGCTTGATTAAATGAGAAATAATATGATAAATCAATTCCAAATGGGTTCCATTTGGGGCTTTGAACTATGGAATAATGAAATTTAGAGAACAAAAGCTTTTTATCTTTTATTAATAAAAGAAAAAATAAAAAAAAAATATTATTATCTAAATTGATTTTGAGGCCAGTCGTGGCACAGGGGCATAAAGTGTGACTGTAAAACCGACTGGTTGTGGGTTCGATCCCCACTCGAGGAGATGAAATATTTAATATTTTCATTACTTAGCTCTGGTATCGAGGCAAAGCGCGGCGTTGAGTTCTGCCACTCAACACGCAATGGCTCCGGAATTCGGCAGAAAGTGGAGAACGGAGTGTCTTAACACTAGGTTCCCTCTGCCTACCATGCTGTGTGCGGGATATAGTGTAAAGCTGATAAAAAAATTGATAATATTATAACCTTTTTATTTTATAAGGAAATTCAAAGTGAAATTATAATTTATTTATTAAATATCACACCGTACTTTGAGATAAAACTGAGAAATGGTTAAAAATTAAAAACGTAATGTTTTAATAGGAGAAAATTAGGAGATACACCTATATACATATACCTAAGTAAGTAAGTAATTTATCCAAAAATAGGTTTTTTGGATAACTATGGATACTTTTTTAAATAAATATAAAAATTCTTATTAGCACAATATAATAGTTTATAGTTTTAAATTTTTAACACCGTCCGATAATTTCCTGTACATAAAATTACTTAAGAGTTTAAGTATATCCATTTCTTTCTATTTATATAAAGTAAAGAGACAGCAATAGATTAACATTAAGTTAACAGAAACTTATCTAACGTAAGTAATTATAATATTTTAACGTGGCAGTTAAAATTTTGCAAATAATAATGTATATTTAAAAATATATTTAAAATTATACACAATTATGCAGATATTTTAAAACTTGACTAGTTATTGCCAAGTGGTTCAATATATATACAGACAATAAATACTTTTTATAGCTTCACGCTGTATCCCACATAAAGCAGGGTGAGCGAGAGAACCTAATTTTAAGAGACTTTTCTCACTCAGTTCGATATACAGCGTGTTGAGAGGCGGAACTCAACGCGGTGAAAAAATGAGAAGAAAATATCTTAAAAAAGTCTTATATCTTAACACCAGGTTCCCTCTTCCTCCAACCTGCTGTGCGCAAAAAAAAAGTTTCACTGTTTAATTAATTTCTGACGTTTATTAGAATAAGTTTAAAGTTTATTGAGTAGATATAGACCTCAATATCGAGAAATTAAAATATTTTGTTCTAGAAAGTATTATTTTCAATAAAAATAAAGTTAACTTTTAATTTATTTCACATTTATATATTTTTATCATACAATTACCACATTACAACGTTTTCATAGTCATTGTTGAGAATTAGTAGGCAAAACTGAAAACTAAACTAAGACATTCATTACACTACCATACATATACATACATATGTATCCCAACAAATAAATTGATAATGCTCTCTCTATACAAAATACTTTATTAAAGTTATAAATATTGTCAAAATCAGTACAGTGATTTTCACTATGAAATAAACATTTACTCAGTTAATTTATCAGGCAGATATATCGCTATCCTTTTCTTATCATAGGAAAGAGAAGGAGACATTACTTAATATATTAAATAATTTAACAGGAACTTATTAGAAAAAGTTAAAACAATTTCCTTGTAAGGTGCATTTGAATAATTTCGATAATCGGTTATGTCCAAATAAGGTTAGTTACCAAACGCGGAACAACAAGAAACTTAGAGGTTCTGGGTGACTTCTAAGGTATCTAATAGGTGAACGTACATTTAGTAATTATTAGAAACTAACGGCCCACACGAGGCTTCGACCGATTAGATGTATATTATGTAAGGTATACATTAGGGGGTCCACGATGGAAGGCTCGCCCGCAGCGACCCCTTCCAACCCTTGCGAGGGCTGCAACGTGCCATCCGCCAAGTGCAATTCGCGAGAGGGCACTGATAGGGCGTCCCCCCGCGCCTGTGTGGGGAGCGCCACATCCCAGCGGAGGGTGGAGGACGGAGCTACAAATAGCTACGTGGAATGTAAGACGAGGGATGGAAGAAAAGATTAATAAATTATTAGATGTGATGGATGACAGGGATTTGGAAGTTATTTATGTGACTGAGACCAAGCGAAAATGCAATGACACGACTGGTTTACCGGGCAGTCAGATCGCTTTCTGGGCCGGCGTACCATAGAGCGACATGTGAATTTGTTTGTGGCCCCAACTAAGCCCCACGCTTGACCACAAACAAATTCACATGCAAGCATGGGAGCGAACGGAAGGGAAAAGTATGATTTTTTCTCTTACTGGATCAGCGTATTCGAAGCCAAGTTATAGACACGAGAGTGTTTAGGGGTTCCGAACTGGGAACAGACCACTATCTAGTCGCTAAAATAAGGGGTCTGTTCGCAGGTTGGCGCATCTACACGAGGTGTCCAAACTTGGAGTCGAATTACGACATAAAAAGCTGGAAGCTTCAAGGTCCACCGATTAGAGAGTAAATATTGAAGTTTGCTGGCAGAATCTTAGGGATTGTATGAAAGAAGCAGCGAAAGGGGTATGTGGTAAAGGGAAAAGAGGCTTTAGAGAGAAAGAAGAAAGCATAGAAGGATTATAAAGAATATAATAAGATAAGGATAAAAGTATGTGAGAGATAGAAAAAGAAATATATAAGCTGCAAAACTACCATATGAAAGTATTGATAAAGCGAAGTGAAGCTTGAAAAGTCAGAGAAGGAAAGAGATTTTCTGGCGAGAAGTTAGTATTTTTCGACGTTGCTCGGTAACCTGTAAAATGAAAGGGGTGCTTTCGAAAGACGGTGAAATTTTAAACGAACAAAAAAAAAATTATAAGGAGATATATGAATGTGATGACGCCTGTGTCAAGTAACAGCGAAACGCTGGGTCTTAATGTAGCTGATGGCGATATCAGTATAAAAGAAGTTGAGAGTGCAATACGAAATCCGAGTCTTTGTAGGATATGCAGAATCAGCTTAGCTGATCGAATTCGCAATTAAGCCACCAGAATGGCAGATACTAGCAAGGACGTCACGGTTAGAATGAAGTAAAATGTGCTCAGCTGGTTTGGGCACCTCGAACGAATAAGTGATGAAAGAAAAGCAAAAAAGATTTATGATGGAAAAGTGAGCGGTAAGAGAGGTAGGGGGAGAAGCATGAAGCTAGTTTAGTTTTATGTATACATAAATTGTACCCTATGTGTTATTATGATGTATAAACTATATTATTGTAGTTCAATTTAAGTCCGTTTAGTAGATTTGCGTGAAAGTGGAAAAAAAAACTATTCCCACAAATTTTTACATTTATTATATTATATATTATTATATAAATAGGATAGAATACCCAATTATCTGAATTACCCAAAGACATCTTGTATGTGTGTAATATATTATTTTACATAAACAGTACGGTGGTTTAATAAAGGTATGTTTACTTATGTCTATTTAATTATATATTGGTCAAATTATCATAATTTGATTAAACAAGAAATTTAATTAACCATCTAAAAAAATTTGCATGTTCAATGCTTGATATTATGGAAAAAAAATGTAAATTTAATGCAAGGCAAAATATACTAATATAAAATAACTTATAGGATTAAGAAAAAAAGGAAAAATATAAAAAAACAATAATTTGTGCCAAATATTACAATAAAAATTTATGTATAGCGCGTAAGTATTTGGCCATAATATTATACATACATATGTATATGCACTATTACAAAAAAAAAGAATAAAAGACAACAACTTACAATGCTATAAAAACACTATCACCAATCATATCCCTATAATTAGTTTTAGAAATCCACTAAGCGTCAATCAACTGGGTCTAAGTTCAGGTCTAGACACACACATAAAAAACTTGAACACAGTCGGAATATTATAAAATGCGAAGTCTGTCAAGGAAGCCATTTTCTATGCTCTCCCTGTGCAACTCTGCCTTAGGCTCACTTCACTAGTCTTATATTTTTAAATATGTAGACCACACTGTATTAGTGGCAATAGTAATTTTATAATCTATCGTTTTTTTAACTCACTAAATATCAATAAACTGAGTCTAGACGCAGGTTTCGACCTAGTTATAAAAAACTGGACCCAGGTTTATATCCAGACATAAAACACTTTCATACAGCCGGAATATTATAGAACGCTGAGAGTCTTTCAAAGAAGCCATTTTCTATACTTTCACCATGTAACTCAGTCCTAGGCTCTCTTACATCTTTGTCTAAATTTCTTAGATCACTTAAAGATACTGTATTAGTCACTATAGGACCTTCGTAGTCTTTTGTTTTATCTATTTGTGTATAAACATGCATTTTACCATCTGTATTTTCTCTGTAAGCTAAACGATCATCTTCATTTTGATTTTTTAGTCTTAAGCCTAGACCTCGGTCTTCATTTCGGTCTACCCTCATTTCTTCTGTATACACATCTTTTTGTGTGTAAACTTCTTTAAATTTATATTGTTCTTGCCTTTCTAATAGTTCATAATCATTGATTTTAAAATCACGATTTTGAATTGTAACATTGGGTACTTTTTTAGGAGATTTTTTTGGTAATGTAACTTTTTTATCTAATAAAGTCCTTAGAACTGGTAATCTAGGTGTTTCTTTCTTATCTTCAAAATTATTTTTATCATGTTTAGTTTCATTTGGTTTTAATGGGATAGTTTTTTTGTCAGTATTATCTTTATTTTTCTTGGTATCATCGACTATTATACGGGCTTTTTCATGTATAGCCATATGTCGTCTTAAATCGTAAGTGACACGGAAAGATTTATCACAATAGGTACATTTGTAGGGTTTGCAACCTGCAAAATATAAAGATAAAATAAACATTTAAACAATAAATTAATTTAAAAGACAAAATACATTTATTTTAACACAATGACTATTGCTATTTTTTTAATTAACCATAGTAATTTATCTAAATAATATTATATTATTCTCAATTCCATTTAAAGTAAAATGTAGGAAGGAGTAATAAGGAGGTAAGGGTCAGGGCAGAGGACCGCACTAAGAAAAGGTGAAAGGGCGAACAATCCAGTGTATCCTATGGCATTACCAACTTTGTAGAGGAAGGGAGGAAAGGATGAAGAGGGTCTGAGGGAGAAACTAACTAGTGTTTATCGACATGAGATGAGTCAAGGGAGGACAAGGTGACAAAGGTTAAAATAAGATACTAGCTAGGGTGTATCCTTATATGACATTGAGACAAGAGACAGGAGTCAAGGGGAGACAAAGAAACATGGGTCAAGGGGGTATGTACTAACCGGTATGTATCCTCATATGGCTCAGCCTATAAGAGGATGCCCGGAAGGTCTTCGAACAGTAGTCGCACTTGTACTTCCTCTCGCCGGTGTGTATGCGACGGTGAATATTAAGCGAGTAGCGGCGAGCGAATTCTTTACCACAGAAATCGCATTTGTATTCTTTCTGTGAATTATACATTACAAGTTTTACTCAAGTGTCCCCTCTCGTAATCTAATGGGAATAACTGTAATCGTAACTGAGTAACTGAGTGTAACTGAGTTGTGCTTCACATATGAGACAACCCATTCTAATTGTGAGAGTATTTGACAGGAACAGTGGGTTAGAAAGATTTCGAAAGGACTACAGTATTATAATATAATGCTTTTTTTTTGTTATATGTTCATTCGACGATTCAAAAGTGATTATAAGAGTTAATTTGAAGAAAGAATATTTTGAATTTGAATTTAATATAATATATCCTATAAGCCTTTCTCGATAAATGTACCATCTAACACATGATTCTTCAAAAAAAAATTAGTGCGTTGATTTGGTTGGCCAAATAAACACTTAATCTTTATAATATTAGTATTTATACATATAATCTATACATATAACAAAATTCTACATGGAAGATAATTGAAAACATCTATTTTGTGGGCATTCACCAATGTAAGGCCAAATCAATGGTTTTCAATTGTTCTGTTGATGTTGTTGTATGTTTGTGCACGATAATCTCAGAAACGGCTTAACACATTTAAATGCAGTTTTCACTATTGTATTATGGCAAGTTTTCTTAAATATTTGTTTTACTTTAATCGGTTGATAAATAAAAAAGTAATATCAATTTAAAGTACTCGATTTAACAAAATTGCTATAATTTTTTGTTAAATTTGTAGAAACTTTAGTTTTCAATTTATTTTTTTTAAGTAATAATGTTATTGGATCACAAAATTAATTTAGATTAGTCAATAATAATTCAAGCGGCACGAGCGAGTTGCAACTCAAACAATACAATCTGTCCATACTATATCTATGGTATAAAATTGTAAAAAATATGTCCCGAACTAACTAAAAATATTAAGGATATAAAAAAATGTAATAGAATTGTACCTATATATTGATATGACCTTTCTTTTTCAATTATATTAATTAATAATATTACTTAATGGTAATAAAATAAAAAAAAACATACCTGACTAGAATGTAAAGACGCTTTATGATATTTAAGATCGCTCCATTGTCTAAACTCGCGGCCGCACTCGTCGCATTTACACGGACGATCGCCATTGTGCATTCTTTTGTGTACCTGTGACATTCAATATATATTAGTTTCACGTTATATAGGAGGGTAGACAGAGGGAACCTAGTTAAGACACTCCGTCCCCCACGTACTTCAGAACCTTCGAGACATTGCGTATTGAGAGGTGGAACTCAACGCCGCGTTTTTGCCAGACGGAAAAATGGAAAATTAAATTTCCCCGAATCACGAGTGGTAATGGAATCCAAAACCAATGTCGAACGTATTTACATGAAACTTTATAGTATAATAGCTTACACATCAGAATTAGTCATAGGCTACAATTTATGTAAATATTTTGTATAGTAGTAGTAGTTGTACATAAATAAAAAAGTGCCACCACCAACCTTTAAAGCGCCAACAGTATAAAATTTCTTCCCACAATCCCGACAGACCTCTTTCTTCTCGTCGTGCATCAATTCGTGGTACAACAAACTATTTTTATGTGAGAATACTTTGTCACATTTCATACATTTGAAGGTCTTGCCTTTCTTTTTACTGTTCTTAGGTTCGATTCCCGGCTCGATTTTAACTTGGATTGGACTTTCAATTGATTGATTTTGATTTTGAGTTTGATTTGGAGTTTGAGTTTCGTTTGATGTGAACGTTTGGTCATCTTGTTGGTCTTGTTCGAATATCCGTTGTAGACTTTCTTCTGCAGAGAATAAATATTTAATTGTTACAAGTCTCTTAATAAATACATAAAATAGTATTTTTTTTGCTTCTCGCTGAATTCCGTTCCCCGTCATGTACCTTCATGAAGCAATATTACTGATTTCCAAAATTCCATGAGAAAAGACAAAAATAAATATTTCTCCTCCGCTCTCGTTATTGCACTTCGCTAATCAGGAAAATCTTTCGTATCGTACAGTACAAAAGAACACGATAAGTACAGTATGAAGTAATGAGACAACATCATACCTTTTCTAGGACGCCGGAGAAAAAAGAAAGAAGACAAGACTAACAACTCACACCACATAAAAGAAAAAAAAACACAAATAGCCTTCTCCTCCCTTCTTGTAAAAAGCGACTTTCCTCGCAAATATCACAGGCGCTGACAGTGGGAAGCGCACAATTAAATGAAGCACGTATAGTATGAAGAAAAAAAGATAGCGACATTTACGGACGCAGCGCTGCGAGATATACGCTGATACGACTTGCAACGTATACAGCGTGAAAGAACGAGAGCAGTACATCCCCCCCTGCAGCGGGCGCGGGGGGGGGCGAGGAGACGCAACAGACGAGTTACTGGTGCTGGCAATGTGGACAACACACGTAATGAAACAAAAAGGAAGGAGGTCTCACACGTAACACAGTGTTGAAGAAAAGAGACAGCAGGAAACCCGCCCGTCACGTCGAATAAGAAAGAAAGAGACAGCAACATACCCTTGTCCTCCCTGGCGGCGGGCGAGGCGGGCGCGGGCGCGGGGGCGGGCGGCGGCGGGAGCGGCGCGCAAGCACACGTGGCGCAGAAGCCGGCGCCGCCGCACGCGCACAGCGGCGACGCGGCGGCGGGCGGCGGCGACGCCGGGTTGCGCAGGTACCTGCAAGGTTGTGTCTTGGTAATTGAATGTATTTTATTTTATATATATGATATCATTTGACATAAATATAACAAATAAAATTTCGTTTCTTTTATTCCTTAATAATAAATGAGTTCAAATGTTCCTTCCAAATTTTTAATTTCAATAGCACCATCAATTTAAAATAAAAAAAGACATATTTTTATCAGTCTTTCTTACATATGAGGACATATGTGAAGAGAGTTTGTGTTTTCAGAAACACAAATCGTCAATGGCCTCTATTCTCAACCTTCCATTTTCCGAGATGCCCTCTATCAGGTGTCCGAACTCCGCAACTCCCATCAGATCAGATCAGGCTACATACCACTGCCTGACGTGCTCCTGGTGCACGTGCCCGTTCTCCACGGTGAGGTGCGGCAGCACGTGCTCGTAGGCCTCGCCCTCCTCCACGGCGACATGGATGCCCTCCATCAAGTCCTCAGGCTCGCTGAACTCGTTCATTTCCTCTATCTGTTCAGAATCAATCACAGTTTGGATAACGTGTAAGCTTAATGTAAAATTTTGTTCTTTGTCTAATTTACATACAACACATTTTTGCATACAGCACAGTAGGTAGAAAGAAACGAATAGTCAAGACATTACACAGTCTATTTCATTTCTGCTTGATTTCATGTTAAGTGGAGAAACTCAACAGTGTACTTTTCTTATATACTAAAATCTTAGGACCTTTAATAAGTTCTCGCTTTTTTTTTAAAGATGGCGTTGCGGCACTCTGTGCATGGAATTTCGTACGGTAACGAATCACCAAAGTAGTACTATATGTAACCTCAAATTATAGTAGAATAGTGTTTACTACAG
>JAAIXJ010000195.1:285385-367982 GCA_013403705.1 Heliconius hermathena
ATTTGATTTAATTAACAATAATAATTTATGATAATAATTCTAAATTATAATTATTTAATACAATATAATTAATAATACTTTTGTATTAGCATATAAAGTATAGTAGTTTTGTTATTTTTAAGTATAATTATTTGATATCGAGAAATGGAACGTGTCTAAATATAAATTGTAAAAGTGGGTAATTGTATTTTAAAAAGAGTATAAAATAGCATGTATTGATTGTACGAAGGACACAAATTTGTAAACCTCCGAATATAAACATAGTGGCATAACTCTTGTTTTACTCCCGTCCCGCTGAAGAACTCTCGCCATCCACCTTCGTCATACTTGCTCTTAGAATTCCGAGACATTCCTCTACATCTTATGAGCACTCCTTTGCTGTAAAAGCAACTAAGTTGTGGAACGATCTACCTCTAGATATTAGGCGTTCAATATCTTTAAAAATATTTAAAAAATTAGTTAAAAATTATTATTTAAAGGATGATTCAGCTTGAAATGACATCAATATGCACAACTCACTATTATAAATTGTATTATTATATATATTAGTATATTATAATATTATATATTCTTCAAATATATATGTATTATGTTTATGTATTAGGATTTAATATGATATGTAAGTTTATTTACACCACCCACTCTATTCTATCGCAAATATCCTAACCCAAAGGTTGTCAGGTAGAAATCGCTGATTAGTGATAAGACCGCCTTTTGTGTGTCAATTGTTCTATCTTTGTTCTTTTTATATCTTTTATTTCCTAAGGAGTAATTGTGCACAAAAAAGTGTAAATAAATAAATAAAATAATAAATAAATCTCGGCGACAGTGATCCCTGAACCTGATTGAGGACAAGTTTCAGTCATTCTTAGCTACTCATACTTTCTTAGCTTTCAGTCATACTTACTACTACTTAAGTCTTGCTGGCAGAAGGCGTTCTTCGATGCCGGCAAAACGAGTATCAATCAAAGTACCCACAGAGCTGATTATGGTACGCTTCAGCCCTTCAAGCATTTCTTCACTGACACCCTGAGTCGGTGCTGCAACCGCCTGGGCCGAATTTTGCGAGCTCGCAAGTGACAATCTCAAACTTTGTACGTCCTTGCTGTGGTTCTGGAGCTCCGATCTAAGTTTCTCTACTTCCATAGTGAGACGCTGATTCTCCTCACGTACACGGCGTACTTCCTCACTGTCAGTACGAGTGACCAGTGCCTCGATAATCTCAGTGAGGGATGCTGCCGCTTCCTTAAGTTTGCGCACATATGTGCCCTTAAGGTGGCCAGACTTCGTTGCTACCTCCAATATGGAGGCTGTACGTTGTCCTGCGTATTTACGTAGCTCCTCAGCAGAACACAGGTAGGCATCTCGTCTATCTTCTACCCCTGAAACGCTCTCTACGTCCGTCGTCTGAGCAGATTTATCCTGTGATGCCCAGTCTGAAAGGCTCCTCTCCAAGTCATAATCTTTTTCGCGTGCTTTCTCCACACGCTGCCTCTGTCCTTTAGGAGCGCGTGCTGGTCCTGCGCCTCGGACTTTCGGAGGCCTTCCTCTACTTGCCGTATGGAATTTGGAACCAGGTACTGTCTCAATTTCGGAGCTAGAATCACCTTTCTCAGTCTTACGCTTACGCCGGATACTCCGTACCGCTCCTGAGTCCGAAGTGGACTCCAAAACTCCCTCGTTACCGTTATTTGTTGTTGGGTTTATTTTTTTCTTTTCCATAGAGTTCCCACGAGTATGGGGGAAAAAACAGTCCATCCAAGCAGTGCCACCTGTACTTGGATAAGCCTAATACGCCACGGGTGTCGGCCGGTGCCCTGGCGGGGCCAGCAGTAGCGATTGATCATCCCATCAGCCACGCACCCCTCGCGCTGCTTCGCCGCTTGGGTTGGGGTAATTTTTTAAAGAGGTTTTCTTCCTTGCAGCCCGGCCGGTAAAGGCAAGACCCTCGGTTCCACTCATGATTACGAGACATGACCGCAACCACGAGTGGAGTTCCGATCTTATCGGCGCTGGCACAATACTGCACCTACGTGGGGGTAGTGTGAGTATACACCACGCGCACCTACCCAGTTCCCCGCACTGTGTCCTCTGCTAGTCAGAGGAACACGCGGAAGAACGCCGTCGCGTCGGATTATTCGCCGACGAGCAATCATTACCCGAGGACGGATCCTATAGGCAATAATTACTCGCCGCCCAGGGTGCACCGGTACGCTGTACTGCTCGTCCCCCCGAATGACAAGTGCATTCGAAAAGGGCCAACAGCAAGCGCACACACGTAGAGGTTATCCGACTTCGCACCCCGGAACAGGAGTACCTTAACCCATTCGCTGCCAAAAAGAATATACTCGTCTTTGGCAGGGCGTCACGCATTGCCAGGACGAGTATACTCGTCCTGCTTTAAATATATTATAACATGCAGGCTTTTGAATTAGCAAATTTTTTGTGGCCACAAAGGATATCGAGTCCCCCTGCCTTCCCATTGCCAACAACGAGTACACTCATCTTTGGTTTTCTGCTTCTAAATTATTATGTATGATAATATATGTGCTCTTACCAAAAATAACAGGGTTTTAGTAAACAATAGCACTCAAAATATAAATAGCAATAGGAATGACTTCATATAATTTATGCTTGGCAGCGAATGAGTTAATGGGTATGGAGTGTCTTAACACTAGTTTCACTGCTATGCGCGGGATGAAGTGTGAAACTAAAAAAAACACCAACCTTTGAATTACTATGAGCTTCATTCAGATGAGCCTCATATTGCTTCTGTTTCCTGAACGTCTTATTACACTTCGCGCAGAAATACATCTCTAATTTATCGAAATCTCTATAGATATCACTTTTATCATTATCCGCCTCCTTGTCTATGGTTTGGTATACTTTAGTGTTGTAACTTAATGTTTTATCACTGGACGTGTATAGAATATGTTTGTCTATGGGCTGGTACATTGTCTTTGGTACTGTGTTTTCTAATGAGAGCTCTACTATTGAATCTGGTAATGTGGGCACGTTGTCTACTATACAAGTGTTTGTCATCTGAAAAAAACAGAGGAACAATAAATTATGTGGTTTGCTATTTAATAATTTTCAATTATTTTAAATTCTAATTAAGATTAACAATGACGATAAAGAGAATGAATTATGATAAATATAATATATTGTACATTTTTTTTTGTTATTCATCCAAATTTTGCTATTTTGACGGAACCACTAGACGCCATAGGGGTTTGGCATCAATTGACGAAGTCTTTTTTTAAATATTTTATGTAAAAAAAACATTAAATTTATTAAATGGTGATTTTTTTACAAGACTGTATTAAACATCTTAGCAATGCGACTGCTGTTTTGCGTATATGAAAATACAGATAAAAAATTTAAAAACTGATATGAATGAAATTAAAACTTTTCTTGTTATTCTATGAACTAAAACTAATATTTTTTGATTGTCTATTATTTAAGGTATCTCAATTGTGCACTTTTAGCAGCTCTATATATGTCAATCTGTTTCTCTCTTACACTCTCTACCTTTCCTTTTCTATTTGTATCTCACCTTATCAATCCCCAAATCAGGTACAGGATTCTCTATAATGGTGATAGCGGGTTCATAATGATGTTTCAAGTGCTGGTAGAACTTGAGCTGCTCGTCTCCATAGAACTCCCCGCATATTTGACATATGAATAACGCACGCATCTGAGAATTAGAACTGTAATGTCAATTGTATTTGTGTTAAATTTATTTTTAAGATGCCTAAACTTCTTTATTTTTATTTTAATTAGGGTAAATATTCTAATTAAAATAAAAAATTAGAAATAAAAAATTAAAATAAAAAAAAGAGTATTATCAATGAATTTGAATATGAGATTTGAACTTATGAATCTAAGACAGCATTTGAAGCCTCTCAATTTTAAAATCGATCTTGAGAGTAAGGTTGAGATGTTGTTCCCATGTATATATTATAGTGTATGTAAAATATAAGTTAAGTACTAAATTTTACCCAAAAATTAAAAAGCCTTCTTCAAACAACATACTACTTTACTGAAAGATTAGACACAAATAAAAATAAAGAAATTATTTCAGATATCAGTGAGACTTAAGATGTTTCTTTTTGTTCACCATCACACTTTACTCGCACACAGCAAGATAGGCAGAGGGAACCTAGTGTTAAGACACTCTGTTCCCCAATTTCCACCCGATTCGCCGGACCGTGACACCAGAGCTAAGAAACGAAAATATAAATTTAAATAAATATTTCATTTCCTCAAGTGGGAATCAAACCCACAACCAGTCGCGTTTACAGTTTGTGCCCCTGCGCCACGACCTAACTTCTATGACTTAAGATACCATCAAAAATATAAATCAAATTAAAAAATTATAGTTAATCACCCTGTTATATATACCTCATGACTTATATGATGAGTGTCTTCCGGCATATCCGGATGCTGCACAGCGGCAACAAAGTTGTCCGGCAGAATCTCTTCTTGCTGGACTTCTTCATTGCAGTTTATTACTACTATGTCCTGTAATATAGTTATATAAAAAATTACAAGATAAAGCGTGAGGCTGCAGGTAAGTCAGTCTTGTATTAAGCCAAAAATTGTTTTTGGGACTCATCATATCCTCATGAATGAATAGAAACAAATAAAGAAAAAAAGTTCAAAAGAAAAAATAATATCTATAGACCAATTCTTGTCAAATGAAACAAACACACTAGAAACAAATAAAGATTCTGAAGAAAAAAATAATGTGTAGACAAATTCTTGTCAAATCAAACAAACACACCAGACATGTTATAAATATTAGAAAAACTATATTCATTTCACCTGCTGTGGCGTACTACATCCATTCCTCTTTAGTTTTCTTGATATCCTCTTCTTATGGGGCAAACTTTTCTTGCTATGTTGCTTTTGTGACGCACCCATGTCTAGCACTTGGCTGTTTTGGTCAAGGATTTGGTGGTCATCCTGGGAATGGAAGAAAATATGATTTAACATTTGAAAAATATAATTATATTTAAATGCTTACAACTTGTCGACTGTACTGTACCAGATTATAGATTACAAATAATTACAGATGTGATAAATTTATTTATTCATTTATAACTAATATATTGTAAATGCAACACGTTGTGGGTTCTATTTCCACTAGAAGAAATAAAACATTTAATATTTTCTTTTTTCTCATTCTGGTATCGAAAAATCCGATGGAAAGTGGGGAACGGAAGTGTCTTAATGGGAATGGAGATTTTAACGCTAGGCTTCCAGGTTCCTTCTGCCTAAACTGCTATCTACAAGATACGCTGCGAACCTAAAAATATCTTTAACAAATACATTCAAAGTAACGGAGAACTGAGTGTTAAGACACTCGATTCCTTACTTGACGCCGAATTGTGCCGCCGTGCTTTGCCTAGTTACAAAAGCATGAAAATATTAAATCTTTCATCCCCCCAAGTGGGAATCCGCAACATCACCTCAACTACTTTATTTACCTCGTATAATTCTCTTAGGAATATAAGCTAAGCCAGTCGACATCGGATCATTGTTTTAAATATTATACTGGAAATAATAGGGTAAGGAAACCACTTCAATTAATATTTAGTATTTATATACTAAAATATTTAAATAGTATTATGTGTGTATTTTTTAAATTTTATTATATTCTTAAGTTTTTTTCTGCATAAATAAAAAAATCAGGCAAAAAATATTTTCTAATAGGTACTTACTTGAATTTAGACACATTGCCACATTCAAGTCAGTTACTCAATTTAGACGCAGTTTAAAAAAATAAATATAATATATTATTAGGCCCATATATCCTATAACATACCTTCAAACTGCCCTTGTCTTTACTAAACCAGTCAGTTTCCGGACATCGCTTCATGTCTTGTAATGGCGGTAATGGCGGTAGGGCAGGCACTTCTACTACAATTGATTCCTGTTGATGTTCCTGGAGGTAAGATATTTGATGATTTTATTATATTTTATTTTATTACAAATCTAATTGAGATACTTTTTTAGAAAACAAATAAAAAATTGAACGGAATTTCAACCCGCGCCTCTTGGAAATAGTCCTAGCGCTCTGACTAAGCCATACACTCTCCAGTCCAAGCTACAAAGTTACGTCCAAATTCTTATATGCTTGTTACAACTTGTTTATTTTGTTAGCGGCTCTGTAAGAAGATATCTAAAAGAGAATTATCATTTGGCAAGAGACAAATATTATTGGATTCATATTTTCATTTAAAAAAATATACTATAATAATTATATATAATAAAAGTTAGTAATGCATACCAAAGTCTGTCCATTAAACAATCTCATAGGCGCATCTAAAATAACTGATGCATCTACATCACTTCTTATAGGCACCTGTAATAAGAGTTTTATAAAATTTATTAGATATCATGGTCGGTCGTGGGTTTGATTCCCACTCGGGGAGTGCAAAATTAACTATTTTCATTTTCTCGCTCTGGTAAGGAGGCAAAGCGCGACGTTGAGTCTCGCTACCCAACAGGCAATGTGAAATTCTGTGGAAAATGTGTAAATATTTATATAAAAATATTTGAAATGATCGCGACGCAATGGGACAGCGTCGGAGTGTAATAATAATAATAACGCGATAGTTGCGGTTTCGATCCCACTCGGGGGAATGTTCTCATTTCACGACGCCCGACGACGAAGTCTTGACACTTGGTTTTCTTTACTTACCTTACTATAATATGTATAATATAGTGACATTGGCAAAATAAAAATATTATTTATATACAATATCAGCTTTACACTGTATCCTGTACACAGCATGGTAGGCAGAGGGAACCTAGTGTTAAGACACTCCATTCCCCACTATATAATATACTACAGTGAAAACATTTAATACCACCAGAGGCCAATTGTGGCGCAGCGGCACGAAGTGTGACTGTAAAACCGATTCCCACTCGAGGAGATTAAATTATTACTTAAATTTATATTTCCATTTCTTCGCTCTGGTGTCGAGGCTAAGCGCAGCGTTGGGTTCTGCCACACCACACGGAATGCCACCAGAATTCGGCAGAAAGTGGGGAACGGAGTGTCTTAACACTAGGTTCCCTCTGCCTACCCTGCTGAGTGCGGGATATAGCGTGAAGCTGATTTGATTTATTTATTTAATACCACAAATAATCGCGTTTACTGTCAGTCGCACGTTTTGTGCCCCTGTGCCATAACTGGTCTCAATCTGTTTGAGTGGAAAAAATCGTAGTAATAATATTTTTATTGAGTGTGTCTAATACAAAGTTCACGTAATTTAACTTAGCTTCATGTTGTATCCCTAGTCAGAGGGAATGGAACACCAAATTCTTCGGTGTCTAATATATTATATATCATATGATATTCATGCGAACAACTTGTTTTGATTTCGATATCTTTTTCATTTCTTGTATGTTTTAACTAGAGATGCGCCGAATATTCGTATGGTATTCGGTATATATATATATATATATATATATATATATATATATATATATATATATATATANAAAATCCAACCGAATGTATTCGGCACCATAACCGCATAATTCGGCCGAATACGGCACGACGATATTGAAAAAGATGATTATATATATATACCAAATACCAAACGAATATTCAGCACATCTCTAGTTTTAACAATTAAACATATTTAATAAAACATTAAATTTAAAATTTACTTTTAATCAGTAAGTCTATTGCAAATGTTGTTAAACCAACAAATAGAAAACCAATAAAAAGAACCCATTTTTTTGATCCATAATTTTAACATAGTTTGATAATGTATGTATTTGTCATATGTTTACTAAAATAAAAATAAGTTCAGACTCACCTTACTGTGCCCATGAGGTATATGATGACTAGACCTTGAGTGTTCTGCCAGATGTGCCACCAATGCTGCTAATCTACTTTCAGGGTCTAACAGATCCTCTACCCATGCCCCCTCTACTACTGATACCTGCCTGTAGATTGATATGAAATAATAACAATTAAACTAAATACACTTTAATTTTTTTTTATAATGGCAAGAGAAAGTGAGGCATTGAGTTTTGCCACTTAACATGCAATGCCATGAGAATTTGGAGGAAAATGAGGATTGACAGTGTCTTTATGTGAACAAAGTGTCTTAAAACTAGTTTCCCAGGTTCCCTCGGCTGACCCTGCTATGTGTGGGATATAGAGTGAAGCTATAATGTAATAATAATAATAAACTAAAGATATCATATTAGCTTTTAGCTGTGCCTAGGGTTACTTTGACTGCAGTTACATTATGTATACATCAAAACTACTAACCTCTAATATAGCCTATAGTTTTCCTCCACTCAAAAAGATTTTTTTACTTTGAATCAATTATTCTTGAGATTAACCCGTTTAAACAAACATGCCTTTTAGCCTTATTAGTACAAAAAATATATTTTCACTATAAAACATGAAGAGGGCATACAGTTTGTGTGATAAAAGCATTTTATTAAGTTTGTCTTCAATTGTTATTGATTCAGAACATTAGTGCAATATTACTAGTACAACATTTTCAAGCTAATTGGACATCAAGAAGCAGATTAAAAGTACCATTGTAGGGCTTTATTGCATTAAGTTAATATTTATATTATAATCAAATTAATGAGTAGTATCAAAATGATTGAAATGATAAAAAACTTATACAGTTTTTTAAGACGGTATAATTGTTTTAAATATTAATAGGTAGTATATGGTATACACTAGATTTAATGAATTATCAGTTTACCTGCACATTTGAGGTGGAAAATTCTGTGGATGCATTACTGTAACTACTCTTCCTCCAGTATCATCTTGAACATTTAGTGCTAAGGAATTTGCATCTACATGGACCGACTGAAATAGATAAATATATATGTTATATTGTTCACATATCCATTTATAATATAAGTTCATAAAAATGGTATTAAAAATTTTACAGTTTCATACAGTTTTAATATTTAGTAATGATATGGATATATTATAAGAGCAAAAATATGAATTTTATAATTAATAAAATTGTATAAAAGGTTTCAATGTGTATAAAAAACGTAACGAATAATACCATGAAATGTTTCTTTAAAATTTTGTATCATGTTCAAACAAAAAATATTATCTCTTTAATCTTATCAGGTATGATATACAACAATAATGAATATTTTTCATTAAAAGATATTTGTCAAGACATCTTTATTTTGTAGATAACTTTTATACATGTCGTTTAAAACATTAATGACAATATTGAAAATATGTAAATAAAATGAAGATGACTACGTATTATTTACATTATGTTTGTTTTCATGAACGTAATATAAAACAGTGAACTGATATTATCAATATTGAAACGTTTCAGATACAATGCCCTATTAAATTTATTAACTTGTTAAACATTACGACAAATTAAACAAGTAATACCTCTGGTGGTTGATGAGAGTTGATATAATGCGTGACTGCCTCATCCATTTTATCTTCCAAAAGATGCGCCTCCACATTCCTCATGATGTTAGATTAAAATTAAATAATTAACAATTATTTACTTCACATTTCTGTAATTCACAAGTTGGTTAGGTTTTCATTGACAGCTGTTGCTTTGGCCCAAGGTCATTAGATAATTCTATGTTTTTTTAACGAAATGTTTGTTTATTTCTAATTATTTAAGTAATGCATAAGGGGATAAGATACTTATAATAGAAGGTATTTAAATAGATGGTTATAATATGATTACATTTTATCTAAGCTACATATCTCAGAGTTAAACATTAGACAAAGCAAAATTCGAGAAACATGGTAACATTTAAAAATATAAATGATTAAATATAAAACACAAATGTTGCAATACAAGTTAAATTTCATATATTTTTATCTAAAATGCGTATGGCCATTATTTTATTATTTTGTTTCTAATGTACTTTATTATATTTTATTATACATTAAATATTTTTATTAATTGATTAATTAATATAGTACATATTTTTGCAGAAAGTATCTAAATAAGCAAAATATATAATGTGTACTTATTATTATTTAGATTTAATGTCTATTTTAATTTTTTTTATCAATAATTTAATTTAGATATAGCTTAGAAATAAATAAAAATTTTACGTTGTCTAAATTATTCTTTGTTTACAATACAATATTTGACATTAGAAATAAAATGACAAGCAGCTGATATTTTTTGACGTTAATATCATGTCGATATTTGTTTCATAATTTTAAGTGGAATCGCGTAATATGTCAGTTAATGATAATAGATAATAGATTTATTTATATTACAGTAATCACCTCAGTTCATGAGATGAACGTATTGTCGTCCCGCTGTAAGATCTGATTATAAAATAAAAAAGAAAAATGTTACGAAAGTCCTTCAAGCCATACATTGTACAATGTCACGAGGTTAATATTTTATAAATATTTTTTTTGCATTAATTGTTAATTTTAGCTATTTACCATTTATTTATATAACTGTAATAAATCTTCAATATTATAAAGAAGATACGCATCGTACTCAAGGATGTTAGTTGTTAATTCTTATATCATAAATTATAATACAATTTGACATTTATTATATCAAGATTAATCATATAATATGTTAAAGAGGTCATGGAAAAATTCAATAAAAAAATTGATTGACACAGATTCAAAGATGTGCATATTCAAATAAACTGGATGCAATTCGAGAAAAGCTTAGAGAAGGGCCAGGCCTTTCTGACTTCATATCTGAAGACAGACCAAAGAATTGGGATGATTATGAAGGAAAGTTAAAAAGAGAGAGAGGAGAGTCGGAAAGGTTAAGGTTACCCCCATGGTTGAAAACTTCTATACCTACTGGTGTGTATTTTTATATTAATAATATAAATAAACTTTTATATTTGTTGCATAAAATTTGGCTATCACATCACTGTATTTTTTATTTACATTGAAAATTTTATATTTTTTTCTAAATTTTTTACTTCTGGACTTAATTTGCATAAATACTTTTAATAATCCATAAATTTAAATAGTTAATTTGTTAGATTGATATATTTATGTTTATTACCTTATAATTTTTTTTTACTTAATTAATATTTTTCTTGTATATACTATGAAAAACAAAATAAAGAAAAGTTAAATTTATTATTTTATAATTATTATACCTTTTTAATTTTGCTAATTCTAGGATCTAAATTCAGTGCTATAAAAGAGCAATTGAGAAGTCTTAAACTAAGCACTGTATGTGAGGAAGCTAGATGTCCCAATATAGGGGAATGTTGGAGTGGCGGCAAACATGGCACTTCTACTGCCACTATAATGGTACTATGTTAATATAATTAAAGATACTTACTAACTTGCATAGAGTAGCTTCTATTTCATTCCTCATTGTACATTGATAGTGGACATCAAGCTTAACAAATAATTTAAAAACAATCATTCCTCTGAGTAGGGAACTTACAACCATTTTGTTTATGATCCCAATTGTCCCACACAATTGCAGTCCCCCAGTCAATTTTTTTACCAAATTTATCAAATTTTGGGTGAAATCCTCATCAATTTAAAAATCAAAGATGAATAAAGTGTAAAAAAAATATGGTTTTTTGTCAGTGGCTTTTTACATTTTTCATTTATATATTATTTTTTTACAGTTAATGGGAGACACATGCACCCGAGGCTGTATGTTCTGTTCAGTTAAAACATCAAGAGCACCGCCGCCATTAGACCCAGATGAACCAAGGAATACAGCAAAAGCTATATATGAGTGGGGTCTCGGTTATATTGTATTGACATCTGTTGATAGAGATGGTACAGATTTATTATTTTAATATACATATAGTAGAGTAATTAGGAAGATATTGTTGGTTTAGTGATGAAACTCAACCCCGCACTTTGTCTATCAGAGCAAAAAATAAAAAAAAAATTGATTCCTCCGAGTGGTGTTGAATCCATGATCCTTATATTTATTTTCAGCACAGTCAATTTTTGTGTGTTCAACGTTTATCTTAAATATTTACAACTTATCTTCAATTAAAAGAATATTTTTTAGAATCGAGCCAAGAAATTTAATACTATAATTTTTAATTAAATGATATATATTTTTTAACTCTTTTTTGGTTCTTAATTTTTTTATATTTTTATCTATAAATTATCTAATATACTTTAATATAAACTTTCAGACCTACCAGATGGAGGATCATCACACTTTGCTGAAACAGTGAAAGAGATTAAAAGGCAGTGAGTATTTTTTAAACTGCCTTAAATATACTGTATATTTAATAAATTTACTTTATTACTATACTGCTTTATTCCACTAAGTATAGAAATGAATATCTTAATGGTATTGATAAGTACAAAATAGATAGACAAGAAAGAAATATACTTAAGAACTTTTAATATGTTAAAGTATATTGTTAAATAAATCAAACCAGCTTCACACTCTATCCCACACACAGCAGAGATACGAAGAACCTAGTGTTAAGACACTCTGTTCCCCACTTTCCGCAAAGTTCTGGAGGCATTGCGTATTGAGAGGCGAAACTCAACGCCGCGGTATGCCTCGTTACCAGAGCTAAGAAAATAGAAATATAAAATGTAAATAAATATTGTATTTCCTCGAGTGGGGATGGAACCCACAACCAGTCGATTTTAAAGTCACACTTTGTGCCCATAAAATGCAGGCAATGTATATTATGTTAGAAAGTATAATTTTTTCCTCAACTGGATTTAAACCTAAAACTATAATTTTCAATAAAACAATCTAATTAGCATTTTTTTGTAATATTTGTGTAATTTGTCAGCTTATATTAATAAAATATAGCTTAGCATTACAATAATAATCTCCAAAAATTCAGTATTACTGTGTGACAGTTTTTGCTAATTTAAGCTGTTTTCTTACCATATGATCCCAAATTCCAAATATCTACTGAAGCATTGAAAATTGGTGAACATAGTAAACGTACTGAGGTCTATAGATTGATGCGTCTGAAAAGACGAATGTGATGAGAAAAAATGCGATTAAATTGATCTAGCTATCCTGTATATATGGGAAAAATAAATCTTTTTCAGAAACAAAGAAATCCTTGTTGAATGTTTAGTACCAGATTTCAGAGGGAACCGCGATTGTATAGAGAAAATAGCAAACAGTGGTTTGGACGTGTTCGCTCATAACATCGAAACTGTTGAGAAATTGACACCATTTGTGAGGGATAGAAGGGCTGGGTATGTATTGTATTATAATCTGGTTTCACGCCGCATCCCGTTTATAGTAAGGTAGGCAGAAGTAACCTAGTATTAATATACTAGGCTTCTCTGGCTGTGAAATTTTTGAGACATTGAATGTTACAAGTGGCGGAATTTAACGTCGTGTTTTTTTTTATTATTGTGATTTGTTAGGCTCCGCAGAATTGTTGTCCGTGCCTTTTTTATTTTTGATTCGTTAAAATTGTGGTTTTTGGTTTCTTTAAACTGTGAAGTGAATATTTATATTTTGAATGGTCATCGTTCCTTTTTGTAAATGTTTGTGATCGAGTTTTTTGGTCTTTAGTCATGTTCTTTGCGGTAAAGTTAGTAAGTTACGTAATATATTTATTGCGTCTCTCACATATCTCTGTAGGAAATAGCCATTTTGATCTTGTGTTCCACTATATCAGTCATATATATGGACAGTGGGACTCGAAATCACACCCGTTGCGTTTACAATCAGACATTGTTCTCGCTAAAATGTGGAATTTAAATCATTTTAAGCATCTTTTTGTGGATTTTTTTTGTGGAAATTGTACTTATAGCCAATGTGGAACGTCAGACAAAGTGAATTGGTTAAGTATTTCAAATATAGCATCTGATTTGTATGACGATTTTTGATTACCTTGACGCTCTGCATATTGCAAGGTAGGCAAGACCTTGGGAGTATTAAGATAGTTCATTCTTCATGAAGATCCGTACTTCCGTACTTTCCACCGAATTCGTGAGACATTGTGTGTTGAGTGATACATATATTTTTTAGTGATATACAAATATTTTTAACAAATTTTGCTCTTTTATTTTCAGATATAGACAAACATTAAAAGTTCTAGAAACAGCCAAAGAAATAAATCCAGATCTTATAACAAAAACATCTATAATGCTCGGCCTCGGAGAGTCTGATGAGCAAGTGGAGCAGACTATGAAAGGTATTTTTTAGATATAAAATTAGATTTTTACAATGTTTACAATAAAATTTGATTTTTTACAATGAGCGGCCAGTAGTGGTGCAGGTGCACAAAATGTGACTGTAAAATCGACTGGTTGTGGGTACGATTCTCGTTCGAGGAAATGAAATATTTATTTATATTTTAATTTCTTCGCTCTGGTGTCTCTAGAACTCAGCGAGTCTTACTACTAGGTTCCGTCTGCCTGCCTTTTATCAATGTCAGAAACATTGCTTTAAATATGAAAACAATCTTTATTTTTGATTATTACATTCGTTTCTTTCCACATCAAATTTATAAAATGTCAAATGTGTGTCAAAGCACATGTCCAATGTAAACATAAAATTTTAAAATATAATTATAAATAATCCTTTCATTTTCGATAATCGATAAATTTAAATCATAATCATTAAAAAAAAAACGAATAAGTTCTATAGACATCGTTCAATAATGCTATTTACCATTTATCCATAAATCCATAGATATTTTTTTAACTTAATATATAATACTATATTAAGTGACCTATAAAATAAACTTTTTTTGATGTTTACCTTTTCTCTCATGCCGTCGTGAATAGGGTATATAAAAAAACATGATTTTTCTTTTCCAGATCTAAAAGCAGTGGGCGTAGATTGTCTAACATTAGGTCAATACATGCAACCGACGAAACGTCATCTAAAAGTCCATGAATATGTGACTCCTGCAAAATTCAAGGAATGGGAACATATGGGGAACCAAATGGGCTTCCTATACACGGCCAGCGGACCTCTAGTGAGGTCTTCGTATAGAGCGGGCGAGTTCTTTATATCGAGCCTACTAAAGGATAGGAAAGCGAAAAGTATTTGACAGGATGATTTAAAATAAATTATTTTTATTATTGAAGATTTTTTTTTGTTTTTTGGTTAATTTTAATTTTTTCTTCAATTTTTGTTTTTTTTTTATTTTAATTTACTGGTAAAGAAAAATACATATTTTTTTTAATTATATTAAGTGAAATAAAGTTATTTTAATAAAAGGCATTGTCTTCAAAATGGTTTTATAGAAATTAAAACATTTGGGAAATAATTAGGGTTCCTATACACACAGCCTCTGGTGAGGTCTTCTTAGAGAGTTGGTTAGTTCTTTATTTCGAGGATACTAAAAGATAGAAAAGCGAAAAATCTTTGGCAGGAGAATGTGTAATAAATTATATTTTTTGTTGTGTTTAATTTTTAGTTTTTTTTTGGTAATTTTTCATTCATTTTCAATTTTTGGTGTTTTTTTAAATTTATTGGTAAAAATTCTTATATGGCTTAATAGTTATATTAAGTTGTACATTGTAAAGCTAATAAAACTTACTTAAATTTTCTTTTTATTGTTCAAACTTAATATTTAGTCATTAAAAAATTTCAAAATTAAATTAGGTTTCTCATACACGGCCAGTGGATATCTAGTGAGATTTCCATATAAAGCTGGCGAGTTCTTTATATCTAGCTTACTGAATAAAATTGTTTTATATACTCTTTAGAAGAAAGAAAAACTTCTTTAATTTTCCCCCTATTTAGCAGGGTGGGCAGAAGCACTATCCGACCATTTTTAAAGACATTGGATCTTAACTCTGTGTTCTGATTTGTTACCAGATTAAATCAAAATAAGTAATTTAATAAATGAATCGAATCCTCAACCGTCGCGATTACAGTCAGACGCCTTGCCGTCACGCCACAAAGATCTTCTGTTTTTTTATTATTTCTTGTTGTAGCTCTAATAATAATAATATGTTGAACAATATTATTTAAAAATACTTACATTTTTCTTCAAAATAAATATTAATATGAAAATATCGTATAAAAATGTTGCATATATTGTAAGCATCGTGAAGGAAGGCTTAACTCGTAGTTCTAAGAGCACAGCACAGCTTGAACACTTCTTCTTCATGACTACCATGGCGCAATGGAACTGTGTCATCGTTCTACTTGAATTCGAGACATTGCGCGTCGAGTGGCGGAACTTAACACCGCAATTTTAGGCAACATTGTTATATGCGGTAATATAGCTTATAAGCATATGAATAGTGATTTGTAATAAATAATACTCTGTAATATTTATTTACATAGATTATATATTGAAAATAAATAAACATTGCAATTGTACATGTCTCTTTTATTTTGTTACAAATGTCTCCTAAGAATGTGAAAAGGAATTTTATTTATAAAATACACAACCTATAAGTGGTAAGCGCCGGATTCGTGTGGGTTCGAGTCCACAACTTAACACGCTGTGTGTCGTCTAGAAAATTGGACGATGCCTAAGAGAGTCTCACATTAGATGTTCTCTGCCTAATCTGCTATTTATGAGGTACAGCGTGAATCTAAGAAAAGATGATAGTTTGAATAATTACATTTAAATATTACCTGGTCACGGCGAGGTAGAATAAAATAATCTAGTAGCATAAGACTCGGTTCTCTATTTTTGCTTTTTTAAAATATTGAGTAATCAGTACGTCAAATTTTGGCTAAAGGGTTACGGAACTATCATTTTATTTCAGTATATAAAAACTTTAATGCTATCAGTTTCAAGTATTTTCTTGCATAGCAGGGAAGGCAGGCAGGGAAATTACCTAATGCTTTGACACTCCGTTCCCACGTTTTCGCTGAAACGAAAATGACGTAGACATAGCGTTTACATAGCCGCTATTCCAAACTTACTTCCTAACTCAATTTCTCCTTCCACTTCCTTAAAATTCATTAGCAATTGTTCTCTCGCCATCTCTCTATTTACATCTGCCTCGCCTCTACCGTACCGTGGCGCGTAACGTACGCACGGGCGCCTCTACGAGGAGCGAGGAGCAACCGACGCCCTGAATACAGAAAATGTACTAATTTAACTCGTGACTTCTGTTTTGTTTGAAAGAGTCGTGTGGATGTGACTTTTTATAAATAAGAACTAGATTTAATTTGTTAGATTTAGGGTTCCGTACGTCAGCAGGTGAAAACGCGGTCTTAATAAGATCCCTTTATCGTCCATATCTCCGTCTGTTAAGACCATTTATCTTGAGATCGCGTGGAGGTATCAAGCTGAAATATATATCATCAATTCAAGTCTATGGTCTTTAGAAACACAAAGCCTATAAGTCAATGCAATCAAAAAATACGAGTATTTTTGCATTGATTTTGCTGCATTTTGTATGAAATTCGTGGTATAGTAAAAACCTATAAGTTACTTCCCTTGGATATACAGTTATGTAATTAGACACAAAGTGAGATCTTACCACACAAATCAATAAAAAATCCGAAAAGGGAAAATTTATAGGTTTTCATACAAAACCAACCATTACAAACCAATTTTTTAGTTCATTTCATAAAAAATAAGTAACTCCGACCGCAGGTACAATGGGTAATCCATCGAAGTTATATCTGAGGCTAGTCGTAGCGCAGCGGCACGAAGTGTGACTGTAAAACCGACTGGTTGTGGTTTCGATTCCCACTCGAGGAGATGAAATATTTACTTAAATTTATATTTCCATTTCTTCGCTCTGGTGTCGAGGCTAAGTGCGGCGTTGAGGTCTTCCACTCAACACGTAATGCCTCCAGAATTCGGCAGAAAGTGGGGAACGGAGTGTCTTAACACTAGGTTCCCTCTGCCTACCCTGCTGTATGCGGGATACAGCGTGAAACTTTAAAGTATTAAGGTATTAGTAAGTATCGATCTATACGCGGAAGAAACAAACTTTAATAAAACTTATGACAGCTATAGTCAGCTTCACGCTGTGACAGCTATTGGGTTATTAAGGGGTTGAATGTAAAAAATATATTTCTAGAATAATATATTCCGCATACAGTAGGGTAGGCAGACGGAACCTAGTTTTAAGACACTCAGTTCTCCACTTTCCGCTGAATTTTCGAGGCATTACGTGTTGAGTACGGCGGGACTCAATACCAGGCTTTTGCCTTTGCCAGAGCGGAGAAATGCAAGTATTAAGAAATAATAATTCATTCCCTCGAGTGGGGATCGAACCTGCAACTTCACGTTACAGCCACAGTCTTGTGCCCCTGGGTCACGACGGCCGCGTCGACGACGGGATATACAGTGAAGCTAATTTTGATTTATTTTTAATAATTTTCATTAATTGCCCTATCCATACAATCCAAGTCCCTAGTATATAGTGCACGTATGGTCAGTAAACGGCGTGTGTTAGTTCTTGAGGCGAGGCTTTTTAAGCAGTCGTGCGTGATCACTGGTTGGCATCTTGCGGTTATGTTTACTTTTATTTATGTGGGAATTACATTTGGAATATTCTTTTTTTATATTATACTAGCGATCTATTAGCTCGCGGCTTCGCCTGCTTTAACTACGGAATTATTTACTTAATACACTTAATTACGTTCGTGTTGTAATACATAATGTATATTTGCAAAGCAGTTAAGATTTCTAATGTGTAGTGAAAATTATTAAAATCCTTAAGTTGCATTTTCGTAGTCCCCATAAGAATAATCAATTGAATGTTTGAAAAAAAATAACACAAATGTATAGTTTTCAGACTTTTTCCTGAACTATTACTATCTGTAGATGCTAGCTGCCAGATTTCATAACTATAGATCAACGGGAAGTACCCCATGAACTTTGATTCCTTTCATATCTCTTTTAAGTAAATGTAGAAATACTTTTTTTGTCGGGAAATCATGGGGCCGTAGATCTCAATATATGGTTTGAATTTTAATTCGATATTTCCAAGCGTTCTTGAGATAAACGTTCTTGACAGACGGACGGACAACAAAGTGATCTTATAAGGGTTCCTTTTTTCCTTAAAATATACAGAACCCTAACAACTATTATACAATACAATACGACTTTTTAATTAAAACAAAAATCGAAAGTTATTGAGCATTTCAAACATTAGGGAGTAAAAACATTATATTTCCCAATATTTTTTTGTCAATCGATTGTAAAAGTAATAATTTTGAAATCATGTGTACGCGATTAAATATCGATTATGTGTCTGGCTGACATCGATGTTACGATGTTTTAGTTAATGCAACATCGATGTTAAAACATCGATAGTTTAACTGCTAACATCAATGTTCATCGAAAATCGATGATCATCGGGCATCCCTAACTTGATCTTCAAAGAAATATGAATTATTAAGTAAATACAAAGATTGTTCGGTTCGTTCGTTTGAAATAAATCTACATAAAAATGCCTAAAAACATCCTTTGTACGTGTACACTGTAATAAGTACATATTTACCAATTGTACATTTAGCCAAAAATATATGTAACTAATTTAAAAACTGTACAGGAGTTAATATGCAATCATTACAGTTATTCTACAAAGAATGTTATGAATCCTTCAAATCAATAATGTAACATTTAATGCTGTTTTTGAAAGAGTAAATTCAATAATTCACTGACATCAGCACGTTTAACAAAGTTTTAAAATTATGATGAGACGTTCATAACATTACCTATTAAAAGAACGTAATTTTACAAAAATATATACTTACGTATAATAAATAATTAGCTTTATGTATATTTTTATAAATATCAAATATCAACATTGGTCGTATTTTTTAATTCAAAATAATCAAAAATCCTTATAGAAATTACGATAAAATATTAAAAAAATCCTATTAAAAGATTACAGATTAAAGTAATAAAAAATCATAATAGAAGTCATTATAGTTGTCAGTCAATTCTTTTTATTAAATCAATAATCATGTAGTTTAAGTGGGCGAAGCCGCGGGCTGGCCGCTAGTATAAAAATAAATTGTAAAATTTTTAGAAGCTTCAACTTTCTGTCTTTGGTAGGTAGAGGAAACCTAGAGTTAAGAAGTTCCTCATTTTTACAGACATGATCAGAAACATAATTTCAACTACCAATCTACCTACCTTTACTAAAACGTTTATAATTTCCCGTGAAAAATCTTTTAAAAACAAAAAAGGCTGTGTGCGGTGTGAACTGTGACAGGCAGCAACGTGCTAGTTCCCATCATCAAGTATGCCGGTACATCCATGACATGACGCTAGTCTTTACTATCGAACTGTAGGCACAGATCCAAAATACGAATATATATGATTTACATATTTATCTGCTGTCTTTAAAATTTTATGTATTAATATTTTCTTGCTATTGTTTTGATAAAGTTATAAAAGAATTGTTGGTGGTTATGAGTTCGATTTTGTAGTGAACCGTCTCTGTTTGTTTTGTTTAACTAGGCTTAGACATACTTAACTATCTCTATGTATTGCATTCCTAAGAGTTTAGATATTCAGATTGCTTTTTCTACATAATTATCTTATTTTATTAATATTATTGTAATAAGTATTAAAAATTATACAAGATAATTATTATACAATATTTTATAAAATATTAATAGGCACAATATCTTATTGAAACGTTACAAATGTCAAATGGAACCGTCAAAGCGTGTAATTGTAAGTGCTACAGATTGTGAGTTCGATTCCCATTCGAGGAAATTAAATATTTAATATGTTCATTTCTTCGCTTTGGTCCACCAAACAACATGTAATGCTTCCAGAATTTGGAAAACGGAGAAAAATGTGTCTTAGCATTAGGTGGCCTTTATCTACTTTGCTGTGTGCGGAATACAGCGGAAAGCTACATTTGATTTAATTTTAACATGAGGCAGCAAGTCACAGTTTTTTTTTATTTTACGTACTTATAAAATACCCATTGTTTATATTACTGAATAAGAAAACCAAAATTTACAATATAAAACAATTAGTTTTCAGCAAAAATAACACCACATGTTCGCGACACGACCTACACTAAGTGCACTTAAAGAACAATTAAAAACAACAATTTTTCATACACACTAAATTAATATACTTCAACATTAATTGTTACAAGACCGTCGTTGCGCAGCGACAAAAGCGCGTAACTGTAACTGTGTCAGTTGTGGGTTCGATTTCCACTCGCGGGACTCAGTTATTTTCATTTCTCCGCTCTGGTTATAAGGCATAGGACACTCAACACGCAACCCGAAATTTAGGCAGAAAAGGAGTATTGAGACTAGGTAGGTTTTGCCTATCCTGCTAAATACTGGAGTACTGCGTAAAGCTAAAAAAATAGAAATATATTAACAAGAACAAAAAATTGAAATACATTAATTAATTTAATGTTTAAAAGTAATCTTAATAGATTTTTAATTTCATTTCCTTGGTTGCAATCCTCATTCAGCCTTCAGCAGAGCGGAGCAGAGCAACCAGAATCTATTTTAAAATATAATACGCTTTTATTTTTGGTGAATTCCGCGAGTGGCTCTAGGGAGAAAGCTAATTTCAATTTCATTTAGTTCTGGCGCGATTCCATGCACCGACCACAGAATTGTTGCAGTGTGCAGAACTGCTACGAGTACGTTGAATGTCATATTTAGTATTATGATTGAAAAAATACGATAAATAGGAACAATTCGTCGGAAGATTTTTATTTTTTTTTCAATATTAAAATTATTTTTTAAAATGTAAATTCGTTATTGTATATAACAAAGGTTAAATATAATATGTTCAATTACATGTTTAACCTTGACATATTACCGTTATATTGGCTTTGTTCAACCATTTTATCAAACCGAATATTAAAATATAATTTTTTTTTGTTGTAGGAAGATATAAAAGCAATAAAAATTAAAATACAAAATAAATATTTTATCAACATAAAATAGGATTTTTCATTTTAATAATATAAATCTTTAGGTCATAATGCTGCCCGCATATGACTGAAAACGCTACCCCACCGCTTCCGCACCGCTACCGCACCGCTACCGCACCGCTACCGCACCGCTACCGCACCGCTACCGCACCGCTACCGCACCGCTACGCTACACTGTTGTGTAGGAAAAGCTTGAGACTAAAAATATATATTATATTATATATTTTTTAAAATATATAATTATATCAACTATTAGGACCGTGGCGCAGCGGCACAGTATCTAACGTGAGCGCTACGGCTGTGGATTTAATTCCCATTTAGGGTAACGAATTATTTTCATTTCCTCACGCTAATAACAAAACAAAGCGTTGCATTGAGTTTCACCACTTAATACAATATCTCGAAAATTACGTACAAAATGTGAAACAGAGTGTCTTAAAGTAGGTTCCCCCTGTATACCTTACATGAAAGTAAAAAAGGAAGTTATATTTTTTTACAAACATTTAAATAGGCACATCTACAAATATCCTACCTTTGGCTAGTGAGTAGCATCTCCTCTTGGGAGCGTTTGGGTTCTGTAGGCAGGCAGATTACACCCCGTCTGAGCTGCACGCAATTCCATTCGAAGGGATTCCGCATTTTTATCGCCCGATGCCTTCACTGGAAAATTGGCTTTAAATCGACCAAAGGATTTTGTGTCACTATCGTTTCATTAGTCGTCTGTTTCGCTGGTATTGAATTTTTGTTAATTTTTTCCATAGATTTTAGTTGTGTTTAAATGAAATGTTAGTTTGTTTCGTTTATTTTTTTTCATATTTCTACAATGCACTCCTTACGAACAACTTATAACTCCTACATCTCAAATGTTCTGGAAGAGATTTCTTCAATAGATTACTTGTGTGTAATATAACTCACAATCTGAGGTCGTGGGGCACGGATACAAGTGGGTTCGATCCCCGCTTAAGGAAATATATATAAATTTATATTTTCACTTCTTCGTTATGGTGACGAGGCAAAGCCCAGCGTTGAGTTCCACTACTCACTACGCAATGCCTCCAAAATTCGTCAGAAAGCGGGGAACACCGTGTCTTAACAGTAGGTTCCTTCTGCCTCCCTGCTGTGTGCGGGATACAGCGATGAAGGTGATTTAATTTTGATTTTAAGACATTTGTAATTATTGTTTCTTTCTTAATTTGTAAAATCATCAAACAAATGCTAACATTTTCAACAATGTACTTTGACTAATAAGGCCAGTATAACATCTACATAGGTAATAGATATTTTTTCCGTCTTGGCCGTTATGGTGCAGCGGCTCAACGTCTCAATGTCTACATGATAAATTTGGGTTCAACTTCCACTTGGTGAAATAAAATATTTTCATTTCCTCGTTTTGGTAGCAAGACAAAGCTCAGCGTTGAGTTCCATCACTCAACACGAAATAACTCGAAAATTTACCTTACTAAAATTAAATTAACCTTACTAAAATTATACTTGCAGGTGCATTTCAGTTTTTTATATTTCTAATTCAACTTTTCATACAAAGGAATAATTCAACTTTTACAATAAAGTTACCACTTTAAACTTAAACTCAATTTAAAATATACGAAACAACAATATTCCCACTTCATTTGTTGTTAGGACTTGATTAGTGACGTCACGGCATCGAGGCCAAAGTTCCTACCCGTTAACAAGATGAAGCTTCATAATGAACTTTTAAAGCTCCGAAATAAGCTTTGCGAAGCAATAATTCGAAATTCTGAGGCAAATTGAGATTTGTGATTTGTAATAACTTATGTTTCTATTGTCTTTTTTATTTTCGTACGAAATGAGTTTGTTTTCGTTTGTTTTGTTTTGTTTCGTTTCACTTCGGTCTGTGGTAGATTCTATTTCAGATAATGGCTCCTTGAAACCGCGATTTATATAATCATATAAAAAATGTTACTTTCGCTTTCCTTTAAATTTGTTTTAATCCTCTAAAATCTGACGAAAATAAATAACTTTCTTAAATTACACTACATTTTTAATTTTTTTTTAGCACCACTCTTTATCCTGTACGTAGGGAGAGAGAAATAGCATTAAGACACTACGTTTTATACGCCCAATTTGGACGCAGTCTTTGTCGACGACTTTGTCTTATTATAAGACCAAGGAAATAAAAATAATCCATTCCCCCGAATGGAAGTGGAGTAGTCGAATCGACAAATGTCGGTTAACTATCAGATGCTATGATTAAGCGCCACGACGGCCTTTAGGTGTATTTTAGATACTTTTCACTGAGGTCAGTCGTGGTGCAGCGGCACAAAGTGTGACTGTAAAACCGACTGGTTGTGGGTACGATCCCGACTCGAGGAGATGAAATATTTACTTAAATTTATATTTCCATTTCTTTGCTCTGGTGTCGAGGCAAAGCGCGGCGTTGAGTTCTGCCATTCAACATGCAATGCCTCCAGAATCCGGCAGAAAGTGGGGAATGGAGTGTCTTAACACTAGGTTCCCTCTGCCTACCTTGCTGTGTGGAGGATACAGCGTGAAGTTGATTTAATTTAATTTTAATTTTGATTTTCATATAAGTAGTTAAAATTGATGAGCGCATATATTATATTTATTAATATTTTCATTTCTTTGCTGTAGCAACAAGCCAAAGCGTAGCATCCGCCCGAGTCTGCGTGAGTTCCGCCATTCAACACGCAATTCGGCGGAAAGTGAGAAACGAAGTGTCTTAACACTAGGTTACCTGTGTGTACCTTGCTATATGCGAGATACAGTGTAAAGCTGGAAAAAAGATATCTTGAAATAAATAATGTCTGTAGATATACTATTTTTAAGCTTCGCGCTGTATCCCTCAAATAACATTGTCAGTAGAAGAACATTGGAACTTAGTATAAGACATTCCGTTCGTCATTAAGACACTTACGTTCCCCACTTTCTGCTGAATTCACGAGGCAATGATAAAAAAAACAGTGATAAAAAAGTTATATTTGCAACACATGACTTTTATATAATGTACGAAACTTCCTTTATGTGTCGCCCCTACACATAATTTGGCTTCATAAAAAAATCGATCCTAAAATAATAATAATAATAATAATAAAACCGCAGGGCAGCTTGTGGCGAGCTGTTGGGGAGTGGCGACCCCACGGACCTGAGTCCTCCGGAGGGGAATTGTAATCTATCCCCCGCCTCTGGCTTGCCTTTATTGGCCGGCAGAGTGGAGCGCAAGAGCTATATGCTCGAAAGGGTGGAAGTGCTCAATCTGCGTAATAGCGGGGAAACCCGCTCACGAGCTCCTCGTGATGGTGAAACCGGTGCACACTTCTCTACACCCTTAGCCAATCACGCCGATGTTGCGCCCAAGGCATTACGCCGCTTTGTGGGGGCCCATCTAGTGGGAGGCGAGTCACCGTCCGCCAACTATTCAATTTGAGACTATTGTAAAGGCTCACTCAATAGCCCAGTAGCCAGTCCATCCAAATTCCATTCCATAGTCCTACTTTAGATTTCCACATTTTCCATAGTTCCTACGCATTAACCGGCGACCATCTCTGGGCAATTACCTGGTTACCCAGAGATGGATCCTGGCTGTTGCGTCACAGTAAAACCTTTCTATATTCTCTAAGGGGCCTCTACGTGTTGGACCTGTGTCCCCACGCAAGCCTTCCAAAGGACCGGATTCTTTTGGACCCGTGAATTATGAAAGAGAAACATAATAATAATAATAGTTTATTAAGCAAGTTTCTTACAAAATCCGGCACTGGCACTGGGTATTGAATGGCATAACTCAACGTCACGCTTTGCCTGCTTACCAGAACGAGGAAATATAAATATTAATTAATTCAATCTTCGATCAATCAATCAATTCGAGTCCCAGAGGGAGAGAGAGCGAGAGAGGGAGCCCACAATCGCCGCGTTTTCAGTCACACGCGCCACCTGCGCCACTGGCCTCAATAAGAGATTATCTTTAGGTGGGGTATGATCCATAAGCTTAGTCTGGTCAAGGTGGGCAGATACTCAGAGAAAACTTAGAATTAAGACACTATGCTCACAATGTTCCATCTACTTTAGAGATATTGATTATTGTGTTTTATAAAAAATATTGCTATGGGGATCGAATCAACAACTATCACAGGCATTTACAATCCTATACTTCCACTTTGCTCTTCTATATGCATATAGGCACCTTAAATATTTACTCAGTTCTAATAGAAGTTTAGAAAACTTTCTAAACAGAGCTATCTAGTACAACGGCGATGCCCTAGCAAATACATTAGTGTCGTCGTGGACAGTATGCAAACGCAATCGACCCCGCGCCGTCTCGAGTGATCCTAATGCCGCGCGTTTGGTGAGAGATGCGCTATATCTATATATCTATGTGTACGATTAAAGCTTGTTAACAGTGCGCGCTATGCTATGTTTTGAAGGTTTTGTAATGATTTTATGCGTTTGTTTAAAAATGTTTTGTGATTCATTTAGATGTTGAGGTGTTGTGGCTCAGCGTCTGACTTAGAGTAAATTTCTTCGCTTTAGAAGTCAATACTATAATATTACACATTTTTAGTACATTAAAGGTATGATTGAAAAATTATTTTTGTATTAGATAGTCCATTTACCGTCGAATGCTATATGCTATCATACCTCATATACCAAGCACATGTTAAGACTCTACGTTTCCATTAACACTTTTTGCATGTTGCGTGGTGTAACTCAGTGCCGCGCATTGCCTCGTTACCAAAGCGAGGAAATGAAAACATAGAATTTATCATTTCCCCGAATGGGGATCAAACCCACGACCGTCGTGATTACAGTCACACGCTTATGCTCCTACGCACGACGGCCTCCATTTTCCGCTATTTCTATTTGCCCATACGAACCAAGCCGTAGGTAAAAACTAGTATTAATAAAGTAGACATAGTACGTAAAAATAATAAAAACCAATAATAAAAAGCCACATGTACTGGAAAGCAAGCAGGAGGTATATTTGAGAAGCTCTGTTGAATCGAAAGCTCATCTTGAGCACTTTAATAGCTTACTACAGTCATCTGGGATTGGAGTTATGAGTTGAGATTTATCTTATAAAATATTTTAATTATTTTAACTATTTTTTATTTAAATGATATGGTAATTGAAAGTTTCTGTAGTTTATGTTTGTAGGTAACTTTTAGTTATATAATAATGTATTGAGGTTAAATGGACCAATAATGTGTTTTATATGTACATATTTTTTTAAACGAACCGAAAGCGAAGCGCGGTGTTAAGTTCTGCTACTCAACATTCAATATAAAAATGCAAAATATAAAATAGTGTCTTAACACTAGGTTAATGTTGCCTATTAAGTTTTACGGGATAAAGCGTGAAGACTAAAAAAAATATATTAATATTCAGTGACTAGAATTTTACATGAATATTTATAACTATGAAACAATTTCTTTCTTACAAATTTCCCAATTGATTATAACAAATAAAAATGCCTTTTCTTAAACAATGAGGTAAAGGAGAAAAATAATTTTTAAATCCTAAAGGATTATTAAATGAACCACAACCACTGTGTCACTACGACCTTCATACACACAATATTAATATATATTTTTTTAGCCTCACGCTGTATCGCGCAGCAGGGTAGTCAGAGAGGACCTGGGAACCTAGTGTTAAGACACTCTGTTCCCATTAAGACATTACGGTCCCCACTTTATCCAATTTTGGAGGTAGTCCGTGTTGAGGGGCAGAACTCAACACCGCGCTTTACCAGAGCGAGGAAATGCAAATTTCCTCGAGTGGGAATCGAACCGACCAACAGTCCGGCTTACAGTCGCATGTTCTCCCCTACACTACGACTGGCCTCAATTAATATAATAATTTCCTTTTATTACTATTCGATATATAATAGAAGTATCTATTCATTAACTCACCGTTCCAAGTGTAATGGGAGTGATTATAAGAAAAATGGACCCTCAGTCGTGTTTCTAATTAAGACTAATGTGCTTACTGTAATAGCTTGGAGGAGTTCGTTTGTACTCAGATAGAGAGGTATTGGAAAATTAGAATCTGATTTCATCATTTATAACCATTATACTTCTGGCGAAATCCTATTTATATCTACGGCAAAGGGTCTCTTTGTATACGTGACTGTTGTGTGTCCGATTCCTCTTTAGTAAAATCTGTTTATTGAATTCGCTGTTCTATTAATAACACCGTTGCGTTGAGTTCCACTAAATAGTGGCGTGTTAAGTAGGGCGGAAAGTAAAAAACCGGTCAAGCAAGAGTCGGGCAGGCCCACTGAGGGTTAAAAAAAATTGAAGGCCTCGAACTGTTTCTAAAATTCAAATTTAGCTTAGCCAAAGCTGCTAAATTTCATAATTGTAGGTCAACCGTAAGTACCTACCCCGTTAATTTTAATTCCCTTCATAGTGTCGAAATGGCCTAATTTTTTTTTTATTAAATGTAGAAATATGATTTTATCAGGAAATCAAGGGACGAGGTGATAGATTTGAGTAAATAGTTTGAATTTCAACTTGATATCTCCCAGCGTTTCTCTTGACAGATAGACAGACAGACGGACGTACAACAATGTGATCTTATAAGGGTTCCTTTTTTGCTTAAAAGGTACGGAATCCAAAAAATGAAGTACTACTAGGTTATCTTTGCTTACTTACCAAGTTCAATCGTGAAGCTGAAGAAACAATTTTTTTTCTTGTTTTTAATACAAACTTTTTGTACCCATTTTTAAAATAGTTTTTAAGGTTACTCTGCATTGAGGAAATATAAATACTTTTTACAGGTTTACCTTGGACAGCGTCCAAGAGGGACGATATTGAATCTTACTATATTACCCCCGCTATAAAACCATAATCGAACCCACACCCATCAATAACTTTATACTTCCCATACAATAATATCAAATAACACGCAAAATTACAAACATAGCAACATAAAACGTTTGAAATCTTTACAGCATCGTTCATAGCTCTCTGGGGTACAAAATACGTATACCGTTACATTATCATATGAATTCAGTAGAATAATAAACGAATAATATGCAAATACCGTTATGTATGTGACTCTGAAGTTTATTGCTGTTTTGTGTTTAATGTTTTTGGGATAGCGAGTTCGAATCTAGTTTAGAGTAAATTTAATTATTTAATTTTTAATAGAGGCCAGTCGTGGCGCAGCGGCACGAAGTGTGACTGTAAAACCGACTGGTTGTGGGTTCGATCCCCACTCGAGGAGATGAAATATTTACTTAAATTTATATTTCCATTTCCTCGCTCTGGTGTCGAGGTTAAGCGCGACGTTGAGTTCTGCCACTCATCACGCAATGCAGAATTCGGCGGAAAGTGGGGAACGGAGTGTCTTAACACTGGGTTCCCTCTGCCTACCCTGCCGATTCTGATTTATTTTGATTTATTTTATTTTTTAATTATTTTATTGTATTTTTGGAGGAAGGAGTTTGTATTTTTGAGAAGAAATTTTATTTAAATTTTGAAAATATTGGGACTTCTGTATGTATTATAACATTTAAAGTACAATAAATATTGTTAAATTAAGAAGGAACTATTTATTTATTTAGTTTCATTCAATTTATTATAACAGGGTAGGCAGCGGTAACCTGGGAAATTAATACTAAGACAGATAATTATTAAAAACACTGTACATCAAACTCCTCGTCGCTGTATCTTACATATTGTACGGCAGGCAGAGAGAAACTAATATCGAGATAATGTCGGCAGAGAGAATTAAATATACTCCTTTCCCCACTTTCCGAACAATTTTCAATACATTGCAAATATGAGAGGTTGATTTCTGACACTCTATTGAACAACGTTAAATTCTGACACTCAATAGAGTGACAGAACTTAACGTCGCACTTTGTCTTATTACAAGAGCGAGGAAATGATAATAATACGTTCCTCCGAGTGCATATCGAACCCATTGACACTGCACCACTACGCCAAGACCTTCAAAAATAATATACATACAAATATAAATGAGAAAAACAAAAACAATCCAACACCAACTAAAACGGGAGCACAAGTAAATGAGAGAGGACTGACTAGCTATCAGTGCTCGGTGATAAAATTAAAAAGTAATAAAAATGCAAACGAAGTAAGTTCCGAGTGGAGCGCGGTGGGCTATCGCCCGCCCAGTGAAGTCTTCATTTTGATTTTAAAACCCTTTTTTATATTGTCTTGATTATTGTTTTTTAAGCCTCACGCGTATCCCATGGTAGGGAAAAGGAACCTAGTGTTAAGACGCCTCACTTTACGCCAAATTTTCGAGATGTTACTTTGTGAGCGGCAGGATTTCAATGAATAGAAATCGAATCCACAACCGTCGGGTTCACACAACAGTCCGACGTTGTCTCCGCGCCACTACAACGGCTACATTTCATTAGAGCGTCATTACGTCATCGAAAAGACACAACTTCCAATCGAATTCAAAGTATTTTAAGCTTCACGTTGTATTCTGCACTAGCAGGGTAGACAGAGGGAACCTGGGAACCTAGTGTTAAAAGACTCTGCTTCTCATTAAGATACTTCCATTCCTCACTTTCCTCAGTTCTGGAGGTATGGGGCGTGTTGAGTGGCGAAACTCAACGTCGCGTTTTGCCTCATTATCAGGGGAAAGAAATGAAAATAATAAAATTTAATTACTCCGAGTTTGAATGGAACCCACAACCATGGAGTTGATAGTCTTGTGGCACAAGACGCCAATTTACATTTAACCAATAAACTGTAACCCCACCCTGAGTACCTACTTCCTATCATATATAAATAAATGAGTTACCTATATTAATAAAAGAGTAAAAGTCTCAGAGAGCGGGCACTGGGCGCGGGCACTGGGCGCGGTGGCGCGTGAAATTGCCCAGCGTAGGGGGCTTCATTCATAAAATATAGCGACAGCGAATGATGTATGGGACACGGGGCTATCGATGTCCGATTTTATAAAGGGTTTGTTTGGATTTTAATGAGATATTTATTAAGTGGAGCTTGTAGCTTTAAAGTACCATTTGAAAAGTTAATAAGTGATAAAAGGGAGGGGGGAGGTCGGGTAAGGGGGTATGGTCCATATTTCAAGAATGATTTGTTACTCTTCGCTCTACATATTTTTATAAGCTCCCAAAAACCGCAAAAGTTAATCTAGACGCCGTCGTGGCGCAAAGTCTGTTTGTCTGTTTGATTGAGTGTCTTTTTCTAAGCATGGGTTTGATTTCCATTTAGGGAAGAGAATTATTTTCATTTCTTGCGTTACGAACAAGAAAATGTCTCGAAAATTTTAATAGATGGAAGTTAAAACAAGAAATAAAATAAAACAAACAATTAATCAAAAATTAACACAAACAATATTTATATTTAAGCACAAAAAACACGAAACTGATCCGCATTCCGCCGCCCGCTGCCCGGCGCCCGCCCTTTGTTTCGAAAGCTACTAACTATTAGGGGATTTAAATTTAAATAATGAAAATGTCGCAATGTTGCCGAATTAAACTGGCAAAAATAACGCTGGACGTTCATTTTACGCTATCAAGCCAAAGATTAAAATTTATTTAATATTCAAGTATGATTATAATTTTAGAAGTTTTAAAGCAATTTCAGTTTAGCTTTAGTTTCTGAATGTTACAGCATGGAGGTTAAGACACTCCGTTTATGAAATGTTTTTACAAATACCTTACGAAAACAGATATTTTATTACTACTAATAAAAGTAAAAGTTGAAAATGTAGCTGTATCCAATATAAATTGCACCTTATCATATCTACTTATTGTTGCTTTGTAAGTTTGTGTTGCTTAAAAATTTCGTGGTATGTTGGATCCCTTATATGCAATAAAATTTAAATAAATAAAAAAACAAAATATTTAATGAGGACAGTCATGGCGCTGTCGCGGTTATAGCCAAACGTTTGACTATAACCGCGACAGTTTGTGAGTTCGAATCCCGGTCGAGGAAATGAATTTTTTTAATATTTTAATTTCCTCTTTCTAGTAACAACCTAACGCATCATTTAGTTCCGCCACTCAATAAGCAAGACTTCCAGAATTCGCCGAAAAAAGAACATATATTTGATAAATCAAATTTTGAGGCAGCCCGTCTAATAAATTCAAATCCTCAACCAATTTCCATACAACACGTACAAATACAAATTGCCTTATACAAGTAAATACTTTAATTATCATTATATTGTCATCTCGCAGTAAGTACGTATATAATAAATAGCAAACAGGATTTAAACCGTAGAACTGTATCGCGTAACACCATCACACGCCTCCACGCACCCGCTTCCCTGGGAAACTTCGTCGTTCGCCGCGTGGACCCTTTGATTATTTAATTGACAGTAAACACGGGTGCTGAGTGTGGAAAGATTTTTGATCTATTATTAGAATTTGTATTATTTTGATAAGATGTTTGGTTTGGTAAAATAACTGCGTTTGTTTTTTAATTCGGCGTTGAGTTTCGCTTCGCAAAACGCAACGTTTCGTAAATTGGGTGGAAAATGGGGAACAGAATTTTTTAGCACTAGGTTCCGCGGTGAGTACTAATTAGGTCATTAATGTGAAAAAACCATAGTCATAATCTCAGCAATGTTCTTTTTCCAAATACATCAGCTTCACGCTGTATCTCGCACACAGCAGGGTAGGCAGAGGGAACCTAGTGTTAAGACACTCCTTTCCCCACTTTCTGCCGGATTCTGGAGGCGTGTTGAATGGCAGAACTCAACGCCGCGCTTTGGCTCGACACCAGAGCGAAGAAATGGAAATAAAAATTTAAGTAAATAATTCATCTCCTCGAGTGGGGATCGAACCCACAACCAGTCGGTTCTACAGTTACACTTTGTGCCCCTGCGCCACGACTGGCCTCACTTTTTTTTCAGATCGTATAATATGTATTTATTTAATTTTCCTAGTCTAATCTTATGTATATTTTCGGTTCAATCACACTATACGTAAAATCTTTATAAATGTTTTTTAAGGCTTGTATTTTTAAATCGACCCCAAGTGTGAGATTGATCTTGAGAGCGATCTTGAGATGCCATTTTGCATCGACTGTAGTAATCCACTACAGTAATGTACATAATATGTATATGTATATAAGTATTTTTTTTAACTTTACATTATATTCTGAACACAGTCAAAGGGAAGTTGGGAAACTTCCCAACCCAAGCTAGTGTTAAGACACTCCGTTCCCATAAAGATACTTCCATTCCCTTTCTTACCAATTCTGGAGACATTGTGTGTTGAGTGGCGGTTTGTCTCGTTACTAGAGCTAGGAAATGTAGTTATTATTATAAATATTTAATCTCTTCGAGTGGGATTTGAATCCACAACCTGTTATGTTTACAGTTACACGCTTAAATGTTAGTATATACCGTTAGATATAAAATGATATGACATTCTATGACCTCCACTCCAAATAGCTGAAAACCAAAAAATAAATCACAAAAGCTCTATTAATTAGTGCGCTAAAATAATTCACCAGTATAAAGCACAAGCTTAATAAAAAGCTCAATAATTTAATTAACAATAACACGTTTCCAATACAAATTGCGTCGTAAAAGTCGAAATGGAATAAGTTTATTATTAAAAATTGTACATTTATGTAACAATAAACGTATAAATTTTAGGACGTTATGGTGCAGTGGCATAGAGTGTGCACTAAAAATACGACGATTGGGTTCGATTTCCACCCGGCGAAGTGAATTTCTTTCATGTAATATTTTAATTTTCCTCATTCTGCTAACAAGACAGTGGGTAACGGAGTTGTTTTAACGCTAGGCTCCCTCTGCTTATTCTGTTATACTTCGCGGGATACAGCGTGAAACTAAAAAAAATAAAAATATAAAGCAAAAATAATGTAGAAATAATAGAAATACTGTATAACAGTTGCAGCTATCTGTGAGTATTTTGTACGTACAGTGACTGTGCAGTAACAGTTAAATGAAGCGTTGTTTGATCGGATCGTATTTATTGGAACACTAGCGATTTCACATGACTTTAGTTGGTGCTGGGAAATGGTTTAAAATTATGTAATCAAAATCATATCACTAAATTGGTGCAACAATGACGTAATAGTACTTAAAAAAAAACAAGTTAAATTGAGGCCAGTCGTGGCACATGGTTACAGGCGTTTGATTTTAGTCACTGAATGTGCAGTGCCTCCAGAATTTGGCGGACGAACGTCAAGTAATATACCAGTTTAGTAAAGTTACTGCCTCACACTTGACAAGAAATGAACTGGCGCAAGGAACTCAGCGGGTAAACGGAGAGAATCTAGTGGTAAGACACTTTACGACTAGTATATCATCAAAATTCTGTAAATGGACAATTTCTAAGGTAATATCTCTAAAATTGTAATTTTTTGGGTTATATCACTTTTATCTTGAGTATGTGGTATAATAACACAGCTTTTACAATGACTAATGATCGCTAATGAAGACTTATTATACATTATTCGACTTTATAATTGACGTACTGTGCACTAAACAATAAGTATTGTAATTGACTACTTTACTTTACTCTTTTTGACCACTTTTGTTACATTAATGTAATTTTTTTTAGATTTTCTTTTTTCTTAAATATTCACTGAAATATACCGTAGGTTCCTATAATGTGTACATAATAAAATGTAATAATCATAAGTTATTCCTGAATTAAACTTACAAACCAACATACAAAACAAAAAACTTTTCTTTATAACATTTATTGGAAGATTAAACCTCCACCTGGTATTAAAAGGTAAACTGTCCGTCACCCGTTCGCAGGTAACAGTGTATGGTGTTGATGATCCGCCTGTCGATGCTTAATGAGTCGATTGTATTTAAAAATCAATAGTTGTGAAGGTATTTTTGCATCAGTCACAGATTTTGGTGAAAAAATACGATTTGGAGTGTTGTGTGTTGTTTTGTTGTGTGTGTATGTTTTTTCATATTTTCACGTTTGAAATGTAATTGAATGTTGTATGAAATATTTCTTGCATTTTTTAAAATTAGTGTTTAAAGATGATTCAACTTTACTGGATGAATTTCACAAGGCCCAGGTTCAAATTTAGAGACATATTATATATGTATACGGTATAATTTACAAAGAAGCATATTCACGCTATTCACATATAGTAAAAATTATAATTGTACATACATATAATTGTACATTGTACTTATTTAGAAAACTAAATAAATATTTTTCTTTCCTAAGTGTGGAATAACACTTTAAAAAAATGTTTAAAAACAATTCATTGTAATTTATCTAGCAGTACACTAATGCTTCTTCTTTACAAGCTTGTTGTGTTAGCATGATTACAATAAAATAACATATTTTCAATTGTTAATATAAAATGGCCGCCTTTATAAAATGGCGGATTACAATTTTTTTCATAATTCATCTAATCTGGGTATCAAATGAAAAGGCTTGATTTGTAAAATACAATAAATCAAAAATTTTTTTTTATATTTATATTTTTTTAAGGTTTACACTTTATGCGCGGGGAAAAAATAAAGAATACAGTGTCATACGCTATGTTGATCTTATCTGAAGATAATTAATCATAATTATTCTTTGTCTTGTTTTCTAAACTTTAAATTTGTAAAATTCTTATCCTTAAAACATATCTAATATGTTTTTAATTAGCATCCCATCCATATTATATTTTAACTTCATGCATCAAAGGTCCAAAGGTTGTTAGACGTACTGTACGTATAACACTCGAGTAAAATTATTAGTCTCAGAAAAAAATAAAAATTTAAATTATACTTTTTGAATTACGTGATGATTAAAATGATGCATTTTTATTGCAAGAAGAGACCTAGCACTTTATTCTTTCATTAAATAGGCTATAATGATATTAAAATAATATGAGTGTCTTCTTCTTCTACTTCTTTAGCTTCATGCTGTATCCCGCACATAACAGTGTCGGCAGAGAGAACCTGGGAACTTAGTGTTAAGGCACTCCATTCCCAACTTTCCCTAATTATGAAAGTCTTCTGACCTTTACAATACTATGGTTGTAGTTTCTATCCGTACATTATGGAATGAATGATTAGTAATTAGACGTAGCTAGCTGGCGCGTGGGATAAGGGAAGCTGAATCTTGCTATATCCAAGATACAGCTTGAAGTTGATAGAAAATCTATAAGAAATAATTAAATTTATACAAAATTTCACTTATCCCATTTTCTTTTCAGGTACTGGAATTATAATAAAACGTAATATTAATAATAAAATTGTATCTGTATTTACTTAAAACTTGGAAAATTGTAACAAAATTCTTGTTAGTAAAATGCAAATAATTTTACTGTTAGGTCGTCGAAGTATTGAAAGTAGGTACTTGTGTATCACTCGACGTCTATACGTCTGTTGCTACGAGTGTCCTAACACAGGGGGTGTACTGGAAGCATGTTAGATATTTGTTTTCAGTAATATTTATGCATTAACATTAATAATATTAAAAGTTTCTTCTTACTTTCACGTTTTATCCCGCACATAGCAGGGGAGGCAGAGGGAACCTGGAAACCTATTGCTAAAACACTCCGTTGTCCACTTTCCCTCGAATTCTGAAAGCATTATATGTTGAGTGGTGGAACTCATCGCTGTGCTTGGTTACCACACCGACGAAATAAAAATATTAATTTCATTTCCTCGAGAGGGAATCGAACCATCAAGCTATCACATGTATAGATGCACACTTGTGCCGCTGGGCCTCCACTGGCCTCAAAGTAATAAAAGTTAGCAAATTTAATATATTGTTTCTTTGAAATTACAATTTTTCTTTTTCCATCACTCCATTCTCTATTTTAATAGGCGGAAATAAATGCTATGCTTTATCATTACTAGAACGTTTTTTTAACTTCATACTGTATCTCGCATATAGGGTAGGCATAGGGAACCGAATATGTTAAGACACTCCGTTCGTCATTTCGTTCCAATATCAACCACGGAATTACCTGAAAAGGAAAGGGGATAAGTAGTAAAACTTGCATAAAAACAAACGTATTTTGTCTTGTTACTAAAGCGATAATAATTCATTCCTACGTGTGAGCATCGAACACTAAAACTATTGAAATTTATTTGAATATAAACATTGTAAAAGTTTTTTTTGTTATAACTTACAGAATGTCAAAATTAAATCAAAATTAAATCAGCTTCACGCTGTATCCCGCACACAGCAGGGTAGGCAGAGGGAACCTAGTGTTAAGACACTTCGTTCCCCACTTTCTGCCGAATTCTGGAGGCATTGCGTGTTGAGTGGCAGAACTCAACGCCGCGCTTAACCTCGACACCAGAGCGAAGAAATGGAAATATAAATTTAAGTAAATATTTCATCTCCTCGAGTGGGGATCGAACCCACAACCAGTCGGTTTTGCAGTCACACCTCGTGCCGCTGCGCCACGACCGGCCTCTACAGAATGTCAAAACTCAAAATCTCAACCCCGACTCAAAAAAACAACTCAAAACTAAATAAAGTCATGCTATTTCAAAAATATATTCAAAATATTCTTTTCATTCTAACGAAACACGAATATGATCGACAATCTCGAGTACTCGCTGTAGCTACAAGCGTAGGCGCGTAATTGGTTGGAAACTCAGCCGCGATCCGTACAGTGCGTTCACCACTTGTCAGTCCCATTAATGCTAACTATTAGGAAAATATGAAATATGAAATTTTATATGTAAAAATTTTGTAAAATATTTCTTTTTAGGATATATGTGGTTGAAATGTTATATTTCGTTAGTTCGTTCCATTTATATGGTAACTGGGTCTCTATGTAGAGATTGGTGGACTAGATTTCTGTTGATGTTAGTACTTTTAGTTCAAACATGACATAATTTGATCATAGATCTATTTTTTGATGTCGCCGTAGAATAATTGTATATTTACTATATTTATTTTATCGCTCTCGTACAGTAGAAGCGGCGTTAAGTTCCGCCGCTCTACACGTAATCTTACTTACACGCTCTACACGAGCGGGCGGCGGGCGTAAGAGCGGAATATCTTACTTACTTCTAGATTATGAGCTTTCCTCTGCCGTTCTTTGTTGTAGGAAAAAAAGAGTCTGTTATTACCTTATTTATTTATTAGAATTTTACATAAAATGAACCAAAAAAATACATAATAATTCCACAATACAAAACAAAACCAAAATTATAACTCTATCATCGCATTTAACAAAAATTGAAATAAAAAAAAGAAATTATCCCATACTAAAAACTCCCACGTTCACATTAAAAAACGGCAACCCACCCCATATAAAATTAAGTCAACAAGTCCCACCGAAAAATTATTCAAAGGCGATATCTTTAGGTGTGAAGTGGATGAGGCAAGGACGCGGAATAGTCTTCATGAATTGGAAATGCAATTTGGCCGGGTATACCCGGGCAATTGTTTTAGAGAGTCGCCGATTTCGGTGATGGACGCACGAGAAGTCGCCTATAGACGTTAAATGTTTTTTATATGAGATCTTCGTGTTTAGAGACAGTTTGTTTCGGGAAACGCTTATAAATGACTCTTTATTTTTGTTTTTATTGTGATTGAATTGTGTAGCTACGTTTTTTTTAGCTTCATACTCCGTTTACCATTTTCGGCCGAATTCCAAAGGCATTGCATATTCCTATTGAGTGGCGGAACTCAACGCCGTGGTTTGCCTCGACACCAGAGTGAAAAAATAAAAACATTTCTGCCTTGAGGGGGAATCGTATCCACAACCTACCACATGTCACAGTAACAGGTTTTTGAAACTGCACCATGACTGACCTTGAGTTGATTTAAATATGTTTCTTTGTATATTTATTAATCTGAAATTAGAATTTTACCCAACACAGCTAAAAATCAAGTCTTTGTAGCGCAGGTGGGATGGCTGTGGTTTCAATATCCGCTCGTAGGAATGAATTTGTATTTTTTTTTTAATTTTAATTTCCCAGTTCTGTTAGGACAAAGCGCGGCGTTAAGTTTCGCCACTTATAATGCAGTGACTAGGATTCGGGTAGAAAGTAAAGAACATATATTTGTGTATATACGGGATACAGCGTCAGGCTAAACAAAAAAACATAAAAAAGTGAAGTTTACAGGTTTCAGTCTAAAAAAAAATAAATTTCCTTTGCTTGGTTTTTTAGAATTGAACATGTTCCGAACATATTTTGAAATTGTATCTAAAATTAAGATATGAAAATGAAATTGCAATTGCGAGAGTAACTCATGTTCACACGTTATACAAGATAATACGTATTATGAATATTATGCGTGGTCGGTTTACATTGCTTCTATTACTTTGTATGCGCATCGTCTTAGTTTTGAGATAGAGTTTTGTGATGTCTCAACTTAAATATTGGCGGAACTTAACGCCACCCTTGTAACCAAAGCGAGGAAAATAAAACATCGAGCTAGAACCTACAACTGTCGCGATTGCAGTCAAACACTGCCGTTGCGCCTGTGATCTGTGAGGAGGTTATACTTTTTTAAACATTTTTAAACTGTTATTCCACACTTAGGAAAGAAAAATACTTATTTAGAAAACGTATAAAAATTTGAACGTAGCGGGACTCGAACCCGCGCCTCCTGGAAACCGACAAGGTCGGTCGGTCGGTGGTCGGTTTCCAGGAGGCGCGGGTTCGAGTCCCGCTACGTTCAAATTTTTATACGTTTTCTGAATAAGGTTATACTTGCTAAATCCCAGGCCAAATATTTTTATAAGTAGCTTTTCTATATTTATGTTTAAGAATGTAAAACAGTTGCTATATATAATATAAATATATGATAATATTTATATTAATCAATAAAATAAATAATTGTAATAATAATTTCAGTATAAATAATTGTAAGGAAATGTAAACCTTCTCTTAGTTTTAGCATCCAAGGCTCATCACGTAATAAAAACTGTGTTTTACCGAGTTATTATACAGCGACGCTAGGAAGTTCGACTCTACATCGAATCCAAATTGGCGTGAATTTTACGATGGCTATTTAGTAGAGACCTTCCTTATCTTTTTGCTGTGAGTGACGTTTTTTAGGTTTTGACTTTCATGTAAAACAGTCTTGTACCTTTTTTGTCTATAGTCTCGTTTTTTTTTTGCAGGAATCGAACCCACAAACTTCACGTACAGACAACAACGACAGATCCATAAATTTCATTATACGAATAGACCATATTATAGAGGCCATCGTGGTGCAGTGAGGCAACATCTGCCTTTAATCGAAATGTTATGTCTAGTTAATGAATTTTCATTTCCCCGCTGTTGTAAGACAAAATGCGGAGTTGAGTTCCGCTACTCAACACTGAATGCCTCGAACCTCTAGTGAAAGGTAGATTCACTGCGAGTGTTTTTTTGTACTATTTTTTTCTGCCTTTTCTTATAATACATATGTGGGATACAGCATAAAACTATAAAAAAAAACATTGCAGATAAGTTGTTATAAGTTTTTCTAAAGTAACTTTCAAGGTAAGTCGGAGGTAAGGCAAGACTCCCAATCAAAAGTAAATAGCTTTCGCGAGTATTAAGTGTAGTGGTCTACATTGCAAGAGCAAACAATTTCATGTAGGTAGAGCGCGCTCGTTGGACAATCTGTAGAACTTTGGAAGATTAAATTAGAAAACGTAAACAAGTACGAGTACGGGTACTATGGGGCGCAACTTTATTTTAGCCTTTACAAGATTGCTGTTCAACTAGAAATTGGCTTAAAGTAAGTATTTTTCAACCAGTTTGTACATAACTATGGACCATTGCCCTCATTTTTTTAAACTTCATTCTATCCGGCATATATCAGAGTAGGCAAAGGAACTAGGTAACTTAGTGTTAAGACACTGAATTCTCCATTAAGAAACTTCCTTTCCCCACTTTCCGCCGAATTCTTGAGGCATTTCATGATGATCGGCAGAACTCAACGCCGTGGTTTCGCTCTTTTTACTAGAGCGAGGAAATGAAAATATATATTTTTTTTATATATTAGGAGGATATGCTGCTGATTAATTTTTGATTTTAGTAGATTATAAATATACCCGTATATCCCAACTTCAACAAACAAAGTATTGTTAGTATACTTGCAACATCTAAGCGATAAAGTAAAGAACAAAAGTTAGATATTTTAAAATAAATGGAGTATGTACGATGAATCGTTTTTGCTTAAAGCTTATTTGTTTCTTTAAGTGGTAGTTTTTCCTCGTCGTGAGCTTAATTAATGGGTGAATTATCTGAATGAAGCACATCTGATTACGTGCTTTGTGCCATGTTTTTTTAGCTTCACGCTGGGTAGGAAATCACTTAGCAGGGTAGAAAGGGGGAACTTGGGAACCTAATATTCCGTTACGACACTCCGTTCTCGTTAAGATACTTTCATTTTCCACCTTTTTCTGAATTCTTGAGGCATTGCGTGTGGTACTAAAGCAAAGAGATGAAATTATTAAATATTTGATTTCCTCGAATGGGAATTAGACCCACAACCTTTCGCGTTTACAGAAGCACCCTTGTGCCCTGGCGCTACGGTACTTGGCTGACCTTCTTTGACTTGTTTGACATTAAGTAATTTGTGTTGAAAAATGCAATCCATTTATCTGGATTTCCTTAATTAAATACCTTAAGAGGTCTAGTAATGTCTAGTTCTAAGCCTAGTTTAAGGAGTTTAAAAATAAGAATACATTTGTAGTTATAATAATAATTTAAAAAAAATGAAAAAGTACGGAATATCTTTTACAGTATGTATGTTGGCCCTACGGCCCTAGGGATTTAGAGAATAAATTGTTAAAACACTCCGCTTCCAGTTTGTATAAAAACGAGAAATTATTTTATTTATTGTTTTATTAATTTTAAATTTTCACGTTGTACTTCGCATATAGCAGGGTAGGCAACCGGAATAGGATGGATACGTGGGGAACGGACGATTTTAAGATCCTCCGTTCCCCACGTACCGCCCAGTTATATAGACATTGTGTATTAAATAGCGAAATTTAAAACCGAGCTGTATTTTTACCAAAGCGAGAAAATGTAAATACTTTATTTCCCCAGTGAGAATCGACTGCACGACCGTCGCGCTTACAATCAGTGACTGTGCCGCTGCGATACTACTGCCTACTATTTGGATAATGAGATATTAAAATTAATTACATAAATATATTACTTTATTAGTAATATTATCAATGTAAATTTATATACTGTAGATTGCAGAATATCTGAGACAATCAGGCGGCGTCAACACTAGGCGGTCTAATTAGACGGCGGTTAGGCGCAAGTGTTTGATTAGCTAATCATCTTTAACCTTTATATATTTCTATCATTTAATAATTAAATATGAGGCCGTCGTAGCTCGTTGGCACATGGGTGTGACTGTAAACGCGACTTGTTGTGGCTTCGATTCCTAATTGGAAGGGTAGGGTAGGGTAAGGGTATATATAATATTTTAATTTCTTCGCTCTTGTAACTATGCAAAAAGCGGCGTTTATTTCCGCTATTCCAGTCAATGCTTTCGGTGAGAAGTGGGAAACTGCGTCTCTAAAAAGATCATTAATTTATATACAATTATGATTCTAAAAAATTAGATATTTTTGCCTACAACTATAAATTAGAAATATATGTGTATAAATATTTTCTTTCGTTATTTCAGATAAAGCAAAGTTTTGCTGAGCTGCAGATACATGACAGCTTCCTAATAATAATATTTTTTCTTTTGACATATCTCTTGTACACAGCAGGGTAGGCAGGTATGTGCTACGACACTAGGTTCTTTAGTTCTAGTTCCTTTGTAAAGAAAATATATAAGATGAGATGTCTTTGGGATTCGAACCAGCATCATCTGTTGCAAAACACATACTTATAGTCACAACAAAGTATCAAGAAATCACACACGCTGTACGAACTACATCAGATATTAGTAACGCGCCCATTTAATCTTGGACTGCTCATTCTCTAATTGCAAGTGATGTTGGTTTTCACCCAGTAGTAAGGATTCCGTATATAATTTAAATATAAACATATATTTTTAATATTTTTACGTACCTTATGCATTTTAAATTGTACAGGGAAAGCACACTGCCATATCACTCGACGATTTTGATTTTAAGAATATTTAGATTCTGATTTTAAATACCACAGTTGTAAGTTTGATTTCAACTTGAGTGAATTATTTTCATTTTCTTGCTCTCGTAAGAAGACAAAATCAGCGTCGAGTTACATAACTCAGCCCGCAATGTCTCGAAAATTGGTGTGTGGGAAACACAAATCTTAACACTAGGTTCTTTTGACAATCTTGGTTTATGCGGAACAATGCGAAATGAAAATTGAGTGTACCTACGTGACGATGACGATACTATACTTATTTTATTTACACCAATCTAGTGATTTTAAATAATTGACTAATATTGTAAAAAAATCCAACAAAAAAATTATTCTTAAAAATGCTTAACAAGTTTTCTTGACCAAAGTAAGAAAACATCTACAAAATTTAAATCATAAATATATACAAAAAAAAACTCCTCCACTGTACAAAGTAACCCTAAAAAGACTAATATCGCTAAAACGGTTCAATACAGCGCTTTGATGGTGTGTTTACACTTGTTATTAGCTAATTACACGTCAATGAATGCCCGTTCGAATCCCGTTCAGTAAAGAGTAAAGATATAGATAGAGCTTCATACGATTTGTTGATTGGAGCGACTATTGAGAGTCAATGATAGTTAATCTTTTTTGTTATCTACTATGTTATATGAATGTATTATTTTATAAATTATACATCTTATTATGTTTTTTTAGAGATCAGTCGTAGCAAGGGGATACGAGAGTGCGACTGTAAACGTGACGGTTGTGGGTTCAATTTCTATTAAATATATTATTTAATATTTTAATTATTTCGCTTTGATAACGCGCTTTGCGCGTGGCGTTGAGTTCCGCTACTAAGCAATCAGAATCAAGAAATCAGCGTAAAGTAGATCAGAAGGGAGTGTCTTAATACTAAGTTCCTAAGTTTGCTCTGCTTTCCCTGGTATACGCGGGCTGTGTCGTTAACTTAGCATCACGCTTATTTTTAGGGATTGTGTGTTGAATGGCAAAAAACAGCGCCTTTTGTTTTGTCTACTAAGCCGCAGACATAAAAATAATACCATTAGTCATTTCCTTGAGTGGGGATCGAACCTATATCCACCGTGTTTACAGCCAAACGTCGTCGCTACTATAACGCGTTGATGGTCATCGATTTGATCCTCATTTTTCTGCTCTGATAAGATAATGTGCGGCGTTAAGTTTCTCCATTCAGTACACAATATCCTGAATTCACGATGAAAACTATATTTGTAAAATTCAATTATATTTTAATGCAATCACCTGCGGCTTCGTTGGTGTCTTCAAATTGAAATACCCAAGTGTTATACAATTTTTCTACTAACGGCTATTGGCTTTGATTAATAGACTATCACAAAAATAAAAAAAAAACAATTCCAACCAATAGTTCCTGAGATAAACGTGTTTAATCAAACAAATTCATCAGCAAAGCTGTTATAAGTATAGAAGAACTTAAAGATGTAGAGTACTATTGAATATGTAGAATAATCATGAGTGTTGTATAACCAAACACTAAAGTTCCCGTGGGATAATAAATGTAAATTTATTTGAAAACTCTCACATCACCTTCACGAAAACTATCGTAGGAACTTCAATATATTTGATACTATGAAACTATCATAAAATACATTATTTAACGGGACGTTTATAAGAAAAGTTTACAAGGAATGTAAAGATATTATATAAGAGAAACAAAGCCTAGTTAAGGCATCACTTACGTAGATTTAATTTTAGAGTATAGATTTAGAGTAAATATTTTAATTAAAATTTAAAAATATTATAAAGTTAATTAATAACAATGACACAGAGAAAAAAGGATAAAAACAGAATGTTTGTCACAATTTTCCTTTAGAGATATTCTAAAATAGTTGACAAAAGCTAAATTTATAAAATTCCCACTTTTTACAATCGTTTTTTTCTTCACGCTGTATAAACATATTTGTTATAAACTTGGGAATTTAGTTCTTGAATTTAGGATTCGAAAATTGGGTAACGAATGGGGAGTAAAGTGTTGTATTCCCCATTTCTTACCTAATTTTTTAATATACTAGTCAATTAGCGGGAACACCGCTTTATCTAATACAAATATTCATAATTCATAAGTAATTGATGCCATTACTAAAGTTATTCACACAAAATCGTTGACAATACACAATTCCGACAAAACCTACTACAATCTGCATATAAATATAATACCTATAAAGCAGCTACTTGGTACTTACTGCAGGCTATTCAGAGTAACGGCGTATTGAAGTTAAGTCCTAGCGCCACCTGGCTAGATAGCGCTACATCTAGAGTTAGAACTAGGTCTGGCCTATGTGGCTCTGTAATCTGCCATTCCTATGCAAATTCGCTCGCTCAACCAACTATGACTTCATATAAAAGAGTGTTTTCACGTTGCTGTTCGTGTATTGTGTTTTTAGGTACCGTGGGGCAATTTTATTCAATAATATTTGATTAAATTATATATGTCTATAGTTTAATTGTAAGTTAAAGAAAAAAAATACAGTTAAAATGTTAGTCCTAACACAAATATTTATTAGATAGTGAAAAATTATGTTAAATAAAAATAATGTTATATAACACAAAAAGCAATAAAACTACCTTAGATAGTAGGGTTTAAATGAGAGGAGTTTTTTAACGGAAAAGACAAGACAATCGAGTGATTACCGACGCCAATGGCCCCGTGCTACACCAGAGGATTTGCTGGTTTCTATAAGTGCGCTGATTAGACTCCTTTTAAGTTTTTAGCTTTATCTCTCTCTCTTAAAAAGTTAGACTAGGAATTATTTATGCTATTCTCAGATATTCTTAAATATTATAATCGACTTAGCTATTTATGATTAGGTATTAAAATAAATAATAAATAAATCAGCTTGGAGGCATTGCGTGTTGAGTAGCTGACCTCAACGCCGCGCTTTGCCTCGACACCAGAGCGAAGAAATGGAAATATAAATTTAGTTTAATATTTCATCTACTCGAGTAGGGATCGAACCCACAACCAGTCGGTTTTATAGTCACACTTTGTGCCCCTGCGCCACGACTGGCGTCGTGATTAAGTATTACTTATAATTAATCAATTACATGTGGTACTTTGTAAACTTTTAGCAAAAAAGACATTGAATGTATGAACAGAAACGGGAGTACCACTCGTTCTCAATGTTTGGAACGACGTCCGCTATAGCAAGTAAGTGAATTTTGCCTTTATGCAGCCACTTGACTAGGCAACAGAAGGTTTTATCCTTTGATTACACTTTCAAGTTCTACAAAAGCCGATGAGCCCTGGAGGTTACATAGATTCGAAGAAGGCAGCGAAAACTTCCACCTCAAACGACAATCTGGAAGAAAATAAATACTTTTATTTGCTTCTAATAGTTAATAGTTTTATATGAAAATGAATTAATTTTAAGCTTCATCCTGTATATCTGATTCCGATCGTTGCGTTTTCAAATACTTATCATGTGAATGCTTTTGTTTATTAAAAAAAAGTTTTTTCTTTATGCCTTATATATATCAGGGTGAAATAATAGGTTTGACACAAAAAAAAATCTCTAAATTTAGAATAAGATAATAATGTTCTGAGTAAGAATCGAACCACAATCGTCGTTTACAGCCCGAATTGTATTCAGCGTTAAGTTACAAAACGGATCTCAGTATTTCTGTTTGGACATAATTTGTCGTGCACTGTCTTCGCCTACTGTTCCTATTAGAGGTGTTCGTTTTATTATATAACTGAACAAAAGAACCGATCTCTAAAAAGAATATTTGATCCGTTCAATTTCAGAACAACTTTGCGTTCATTTTTTGTCGCGTTCATTTTCATTGACTCTTTAAACGATCGCTCCGTCCGACTGCGATCATTCGCGTCACAAGAGAGAGGTATAGCGCTATCTCGCTCACGCGCACTTTTAATTTCGAATTTGGAATCCTTTGGTAGCGAGGATGCTAAGTCGGAATTGGTGAATATTTTTCACATTCGAAACTATGCTCTAATACCATTCGATAAGGACTATAATAGTAATGAGTACTTACATTTGTTACACTTAAAACGTTAGATTTTTATTGGTAATTTCAAAATTATTAATTATTATTATTATTTAAGAAAAAATAAATTTGAAAATGTTTTAAAATTTGTAACCATAACGGATTTCGCTTTTAACGGATAATGACATATTGTTTGGTATTAATTAGAAAAACGCTGTTAGAAGTTTTTATTCTTTTTTTCGCTTTCTTTTACTTTTATTTATTTATATTTAACTAAGTAAGTGTAAAAAAGTGTTAGTTTCACGTTAGTGTAATCTTAATTAAATTTTAATAAGTTTAAATTTATTTTTCTTTAAAAAAAATGCCACTAAGAGGACAAATATGGGACTATTTCAATATTGTGGACGCTCATGCTAAAAAANAAAAAGGACTAAAAACATCCGGATTCGAACTAACGTTTTCAATCATAGAATTCGCCCGAATTACCACTCGAGCTATCACAGCTACGCTTATATCGGCGAAATTAACTTTTGTATTCTAATGATATTTTGTTCACGCTTGTAGCCCCCCACCCCTGCGCCACGACGCCCGCAATACTGAACATATAAAGAGAACTGAACGTAAAACTGAACATGTTCTTTAAACTGAACAGATCGTTTGTTCTCGTTCGCAAAAGTGAGCTGTTGTCCACACTCCTAGTTCCTATCCTTTGATTATACTTCAAAGTTCCGAGGCAGCCAATGAGACCTCGGGGCTGCAACAAATTAAGGTTTCAAAAACTTTCACAATAAATGACAGTCTCCAACAACACAAATATCCTAATTTATGTTATCAAGAGCATTTTTATTAGATTTTGTTAGTAACACTGTTGTTGAGACACAAATATTATTTTAAAAAATTATACTATTTCAAATTGGTAAATAAATTTAAATGAAAAAAAAAAATATCAGAAAAGGACGCAGTGTGGCATCAAATTTTACCACTCTACACTCAATATCACGAAAATTGGAGGGAAAATAAGGAACAATTTTGCCAAAGATATTTACATCTGGTTGCCTCTGCCTACATTTCTATGTGGTAAAAAGCCTGAACTTAAATTAAAAAATCGTGTAGGCATTGTCCCAATACTAAAACATAGACTACTTTGATATTTGCTTTAATTTTTGTAGCGAAACGAAACGGATGAATGTGGTACAAATATAAATATTGAATTAAAGCGACATTACACAAACTCTACGTCTTAAAAATAAAAACATTGTCTTAACTTCACACTGTATCCTGCATATAGGGTGGGTAGAGGAAATCTAGAGTTAACACTGTCTCCACAATCCGCCCAATTTTATAAAAAATGTTGTTGAGTAGCGAAACTCAACGTCACGCTTCGCCTTCCTATCAGTGTGAAGAAATTAATTACAGCCAACACGACCAATAAAAAAATAAGATATCTTATATAACAGTCACAGCTAATTTGCTTCACATTTTTTCACTAAAATTTTAAAACTCTATACATTCTAATCAAAATCTATTCCACGGGTGCATCCCAAATGCATCCAAAAGACAATGTCGCATTCAACAATCGTGTCACGTTCTTTCTCATTGTGGAAACAAAAATTGTAGAAACACTAACACACTGGTGGCGGTGCCAAGTCGCTTCATTAGGACTTGTGACTTGTGCTCTTTACTCTACACTTGCTGTGACACGTGATGCTGATGCTGTGTAAATGAATTTGAGCACTTGCTGGCTAAAATAATATTATTTTAAAGAATTTGTGTATATAAATAGTATAGCGAGGATGTCATAGTGAAAATGAAAAAAAACGTTGTTATGTGGTTCCGGCACGTTGGGAAACTGAGTACAGATTTAGTTTCTCAGTGTTGAACTCAACGCTAACTTTTGGAAAAACTACTTTTCAATAGTTAACGATTTATACCGTCAAATACGCTGATCAACTGTTTGAAGTAAGTGTTTATTTTTCAGTTTCACGCTATATCTCGCATATATCATGGTATGCAGAGGGAATCTAGTATTAAAACACTCCGTTCCCCCCTTCTGCCGATTTTTTGAGACATTGCGTGTTGATTGCCGGATCAAAACCCCGCGCTTTCTTCAGCACCACAGGGAAAAAAGTAATTATTAAACAATAATAACTCATTTCCCCGGGTGGTGATCGGACCCACAACTGTCGCGTTAACAGTCACTCGTTTGTGTCAAAGTATTTGCTATATTAATAAAAAAAAACATTTATATAAAACAAATCATGTATATAAACGGACGGACTATAGAACTTTTATTATATAGATCTAAGGGTCAATCTGTTTGAGAGACTGAGGGACGAAAGTGTGGCAAAAAAATATTCATGAAGCAAGTGAAGTGAGTGGTAAGAGTTGTCCGATCCGTTCTCTCTGGGAACCTACTAGGGATAAAAGGTGAAACTAAAAATATATGTAGATATGTATAATTTTTCCAACTTCATTTCCGTCCGTCAAGTTCCGTCTTGAATTTCGTCGTCGTACTCTGATTTTCGCTCGAATTCGAGAAACTACATCGTAAGTGTTGGAACTCAATGCCGTCCTTGTCTTTGGATATAACAGTAATTTATTTCCCCTAGTGGGGATTGAATGTAGGATCATCACGCTTGCAATGTTTTCCTACTGAACCACATTGGATACTTTGTGTATAATTTGTTTTTAAATAAAAATACGATATTATCAATTTTCAAACAAATATATATTACACATATATCTAAATATATTTAAAAGCATTAAAATGCTTTGCACTTTATACTTTCCACCCTTAAGGTCGATATTGTAATATTGACAGTACCAATAATGAAACATGCCTCAAAATCAAATATTTTACTTCAGCACTAAGGTCAAGTCAAGTGAATATTTGCTCAGTTCATCCGCGTCTTGATAAGGGGTCCAAATTATAGTTTATTGGAAGTTTCAATAGCCGGCCAGTGACGTACTGGCTAACCTTTGTACCTGACTCCTCTTGTATTTAATATATATTTTAGATTATTCGTTTGTTTTACTTACTTATCGCATTATAATTACAGTCGTGGCGCAGGTCGTGATCAAGCGTCTGAATGTAAATGCGACAAGTTGTGGATTCGATTCCCATTGGCGGAAATTATATCCCATTGGTGTCGAAGTAAGGCGCTGCGTTGAGTTCCGCCACTCTAATTTAATCACACTAATTTGATAGAAAATGGGAAGTTGAGTGTTTTAACACTAGATTCCCTCTACAATGCGGGATATGCCAAGTGAAGCAACAATATAAATAAATACATTTAAATAAACAAATTACAACTACAGTGATTCCAGTTTTTATCAAATTAACGCTACTATTTCTCTCCAATATAAAACATGAAATATAAAAAAAAATCTCAGTGTATTTCTAACTCACTACTAGTATTATATGTAAATGGTTAAATATAAGTTAACAGGGGCTCCAAGAAAATTCTTTGACACTTTTATTTTGACATAGGTAAATACGATATTCGATTATACGGTACTTTATTTTGCTTATCAGTGGCAATTTAAAAAGCTTAGGTAACAAAGTTCGGTGTTGAGTTCCACCACACAACTCGTTGTATCTAGAAAATTGGGCGGTATGTAGGGAACGGAGTGTCTTAACGCTTTATTCCTTTCGCCTACCCCAATAATACTATATGTGGGATAAATTATATCTAAAGAGTTAATAAAGACATCTGTCTTTTCAACAGTTAACGATAGTTTAAATTGCATTTGAAGTCCATACCATCAAATGCGATGACCAACTGTTTAAAATCCTATAAAATTTATACAACAACAACAAATAAAACAAAAACTTACTAGAACATATTGAAAAAACAAATATATAAGTATATACAATGACAGACAAAAGAATTTTTATTGTGTAGACCTTAGGGTCAGTCTATTTGCAATGATAATTCATAATAATCTCGTTACTAACACCCTTTTAGTTGTCGGACCGGACAAACGGTCGTATTGATTTATTTTATTAAGTAATAGTAATTTTGACGGAATCTTGGTTCAGTTGTCCTGACTGTAACTGTTGTCGGTTCAAATATGATGATGATCCCTCGAAGGGAAATTTTAAAAGATTTCTTTTGGGATTCCTTCTACTTAACAAAAAAACTATAGCTATATTTATCTAATATAGACGTTTATGTCATCGTGGCGTTGTATCACAGCGTGTAATCGTGAATATAACGCTTGTGAGTTCGATTCCCAATTGAGAAATAGAATTTTTGTAATTTTGCTGTGGTAGCAAAACTAAACGCAATACTGGGTTCCGCCAGTCAACAATATTGAACGGAGAGTAGAGAGCTGAAGTTGTGTCTTAAAAGATTTCTCTGCCAATATATAGGATGCAGCTTGAAACTGCATTGATTACGTTTTAGTCTAATGAGGTCATATTTGACTCTCCAGTGAAGGTTGTGCGAAAATCTCACTTAATAAAAGTAACTTAATGTAAGTAAAAATTTAAAGTATTATTATATTATTATTATATAGTATTATATTTTGGACATTTTTTATTTGGTATGTTTATATCGCCATGGTGCAGCGGTGCGTAGGATTATAAAATCGATGGTTGTAGATTCGTAACATTACAAAACGCAACATTGAGTTTTGCAATTTAACTCGAAATATCTCGAAAATTTGGCTAAAAGTTGATAGAGTATGAAAGTTAGGTTCTATTATAGTTTTTTCGTTTCGTCTGCCTACCCTGCTATATACATTCTCAATGTTTGCCTGTAAAGTATTTTTTCTTATAAAAATAATTCTCATAAATAAGAAAACTATTCTTTTATGTGCTTCTTGTACTTGTATTAGAAGAATATACGTCGAATACAACGTTTATTTGTTCTATGAGACAAAGCGGCTTGCTTTTCTGTCGCGATAGCCTCGCTGGTGTCCGACGCAGCTTACCTATCATGCTGTAAAACTTATATTATTATTTATACTTATACAGTTTTAAGGTATTGGTAGCAGGAATACAATCACATCTCTTTTTTTATTTTTACTTTATATCCCACAAATAGCAGGATAGGACGAGAGAAAATGGTATTAAGACACTCTGTCCCCTATTCAGTGCACATTTTTTTCATTTGAGGCCTACCGTGTTTAGTGGTGGGACTTAACGGTGTGAATTAGAGCTTTTAAGATTTACAATACCTATACTATTTTGTGGTCAGGTTAGAAGTGTGTTAAGACATTGACTTCTCCAATTTTCAATTAAATTTAGAAACAATTTTTGATGGATGATAAATCTACAGATGTGTAGAAACCGGAAACAAGTTATTCTCTTAATAATCATTTATGTGGGTATTGTATTTAAAAATATTAAGATTTTCTGATATTGCACGTAGCGAATTTGTTTTCTAAGCAAATGCTAAGTTTAAATGGGAGTTCGTTCCTAGCGCAAAACAAGTGGAATAGGTGCTTTTCACCATGGTAAAGGTGACCGACTATAACATCAACATGAGGAGTAAACCAGAATATAAAAGAACGATTTATCCATCCAGTTTTATGATCTCCCAAAGTGGTATAAAGATGTTATAAAATATGACTCTCAATATATTTTTTTGATAACACTATTTCACAATAAGAATTTTGTAGTATTATGTTAATGTAACAATTGCTACTTACTGCCAATACTACATGCTATTACCAATAAGCCCTACTCTATATACAGAGAATATCTCATTTCAATACATAATTTTGAATGAGAGCAATTTGCACACTATAGATTCACTAGATTGTAGGTTACAGTTACTACTGCGGTACTAGAATTGTATATTGAAATATTTTTTTTACATAATTGGCTTAAGAAAAGTTACATTTGGTTAAAGTTGGTTTGGTTGGTACATTTAATTTATCGTAATGAAATGAAATTTGTCATGTATGTTCCTTGAGGAAACGTGGCCGTTATAAGCACTGTTGGAGGCTTTCAGTGGCGGTGGAACTAAAAGCGACTGGGCTGACGTTGTTTAAGGCGAAGCGAATTGCCCAGAACAGAGGGTGATGACTGAGCAATAAGGAAGTACTTTGCCCTAGAGACTAGAGAACACAGAACTATGAGGAAGTAAGGCAGTGTTCCTTCGGGAGTGGGGTTACTAAAAGATTATGCTATATTCAGGAATTATTGCATATTGAGGGCGGGACTCGACGCCGCATTTTGCCTCGTTACCAGAGCAAGGAAAATGAAAATATAAATCGTAACATTTAAAAGAATATATTTCTACAATACTATTGTGCTCACTAAAAATAAATTGCGACAAGCAATACACAGTGAGCGCTATATAAAATCGTGGTCGAATCTCCAAATTTAGTGGTTATCACGTAAAAACACAGTACTATTTAGGTTATTTTTTACACGCACGCTAGCGAGTACGCGTCGCAAATCGTGTTCAATGTACCGTAACTAACGTCGCTAACGTATTTGATGCGCCCCGGAATGGATAGTGCCGTCTCGTTAATTAAGGTTTCTATCTACGACGTCCGGGAGTCACGTGTATACGTAGTGTGTATAGTAAGTGTGGTTACATTGATGTATTCATGTATATATTATCTTTGAGGCCGTCGTGGGGGCAGTGGCGCACCATCTGGCTGTAATTGCGACGGTTGTTGGTTCAATTCGGGAAATTAATTGCGTTGATTTCCCTGGTTATAAGACTAAATGCCACTCAACACGTAGTGTCTCAAAAAATTGGGCGGAATATGAGAAATGAGGTATTTTAACACTAGGTTCTCTCCGTCTACACTACAAGAAGGCAGGAGAAGTGACTATTTTATCCAATAGTTCTTTGATTGAAATATGTAACGAAAATTACTTTCTGCAAGTATCTTTTTTTTGTAGAGAAAGGAATTATTGATTAATTAGGCCTATCACCACTCTCCGCAAATAATAATTATAATTGAAATCATCATAATAAATTCATTATAATATGAAGATAACAGATATTCATCACATCCCCAAATCGAGATAGAACACACAACTATATCATTATATCATTTATGAAGACATTATGCCACAACGGTGCCTATTAACATCATTAAAATATTTGAAATAACTTAAGCTTAATGAAAATTTTACTTTATAATTATACAAAGCAAAAAGTAAGATCATTTATCTCGTCACCTGCTCAACATCTTAAGAAGTAAAGACCAAGAATCGGGCGATAAATAAACAAACAAACTTATTATAATTACACAAATGTGTCCATTCACTTGTATTTTCGTTTGGGCGTTTCCGTTATTTTTGTTTAATTTATTTTGTCTTCAAATACACGTTACTTTTAATAGCTACTCGCAGTATCCCACATATGGCAGGGTAGGCACAGGGAACCTGGGAATGTAGTTAAAGTAAAGACACTATTCCTGTTAGACATTTTATTCAACTTCCTGTGGAAATATTTCATTTCCTCGAGTGGGAATCAAACCTCTAATCTAATACCCGTTATTAGCGCCACGACTGATTTCAAGATACTATTGTTACTTGTTTCTTGTGAATTTTATTAGCTTCACGCATATCCCGCATATAGGCAGAGGAATCCTAGTAAGACACTCTCAATCACTAAGCACCGTCCAATCGAAGCATATTGTATTAATTGGTGGAATACATCGATATACTTTGTTTTGTTACAAGAGCAAGAAAATGAAATTAATTTATAGCCGTTGCGTTAAAGTCAGATGCAATGTCTTGAAATTACACGGTGCATGGGGAACTGAGTGTCTTAACATTAATTTCCCTCTACCTACCCCGCTATAAGCGGGATATGGCGTGAAACCGTAAAAGAAAAAAAAGATTATAATATGAAAACCGCATCGCGTTCAACAACGAAAACGTGCCAAACTACACGGCAGCCGCACGTGCCCATAACGACTCCCAACAGTTTGATTTAAAGTCGCAACAATTGTGTTTATGCGCTCCCCACACCTCCTCCACCAGATAAAACTTCTCTAATGGCCCTTTGTTTATTGAGCATTTCGATTATTTTGATCAGATATAGGCTCTCATAGGTATATCGGTACTGAAGTTAATGTATTGCAGATACGAGTGAGATATAAGTTAGAAGTGATTATGTGAATGCTTTGATTATGTGAATTGTGTTAGATGTGTACCTAATTGGCTGCTTTACTGAAAGAAGCTAGTCACTTACTGACTTAACTGACTAGCTTCTTTTTCATTTTAGTTACTTTAGGCACCTACGAGTGAGTGCTTGAGGTAACTGTGAGTTACGTCGAAATATAAGAAAGCTTTTCGCGATAAAATGGAGTGTACAATCATTTTTTCAAACGAGTAGTTTCTGTGAGCATTGTTTTGAATGAAACAAACACTTGAGCTTTATAATTTTATTATAGATATATAAAATTGGCTATCAGTTTTTTAAATGATCTTAGATTTCAATAATATAACTATTAATGTGTTTAAGCGTTTGGTAATTGTACATTCAAGTCAGATTTGAGGATAGAGAAATATTAATAATAAAATCAAATCCCCCGTATCCCACATTTTGTAGAGAAGTTAGAAGTTCTAGTACAATAATATTATTTTGTTATGTAAAAAGACAAAGTCAAACGAGCGTACAGGTTACCTGACAGAGAAATGAAAATAATTAATTACCCCTCCTAAGAATCAAATCCACAACCGTGCGTTTACATTCATGCATTGTGCTATAGCGCCACAATAGCATCCAAAATATATAAACGAAAAATCCAATTCGCATCAAGTCCATTAGAGGCGAAGTCGAACAACACACCGCCCCCGTAATAAACTGGTGTTTAACAAACAACTGACGAAGTAATATCGTGGAATATTCCAATGAAATATGTATTAAAACCGCGGGCAGCGGAATTAAGCTGAGAAGATCGGATCTTAACAACACCAGTTATCCAGTGGTGGCTGCTGTATAGTACTAACAAAAGGTACTAATAAAAAATCTAATTTTATTGGTTTTGTTAGATTTAAAAAAGATAATAATCAGCTTCACGCTGTATCCCGCACACAGCAGGGTAGGCAGAGGAAACCTAGTGTTAGAGACTCCGTTCTCCACTTTCTGCCGAATTCTGGAGGCATTACATTTTGAGTGGCAGAACTCAACGCCGCGCTTAACCTCGAAAAAAAAATGAAAANATATATATATAGTCTTGAGAATTCTGAAAGTGGAGAACGGAAGTGTTTTAGTGTCAACGCAATTTCTTAACACGATGTTCCCAGGTTCCCTCTGCCTACCCTACTATGTGTAGGATACAGTGTGAGATACAAAAAAAAATGTGTGCATGTTTTTCTACGTTACCAAACAAATCTAGTGGTTATAATTTGTCTTGGTGTCAATCTCGTAAATGGTATATAAAAATGTTAAAACATGTGTAATACATGTGCTTTTTAGTGGTGTAAGCAGAGGAAACTCAGTGTCGAGACACTCAGCTCTACTTCTAACAAAACTTATATATAATTATCAGAATTGAAGACGAGAGAAGAAAATTCGCTCACAATAGCTATCACTGGAAGGCAGAATCAACATAAGGTGCGCGGGAAGCAAAGAATTTAATCTACAATGAAAGAAGTGGGAGCTTCTTTGTGCGTGTCACCTACCGCCGACCCTCGGAACGTAGTGTGATCTTTGACGCGCACTCATAAGGTATAGGCTGATATTGATGCGGTATTTATTTAAATACGAAATATATAGAAGCTCCAGCGTTGAGGCAAAGTGCAGCTTTTATATATGTAAGATCTACATTACAAATCAATACATTTATCAAAATGATTTTTAATCAATGTTTAGTTGTACCTTTTACAGTATATAACGAGGGTATATTATTATAATTTTTATATGAATTGTTTTTTTTGTTTTTTATTTTGACGCCACGCTGTATCCCGCATTCAGCAGTGTACGGAGAGGCAACTTGGGAACGTAGTACTCAGACAATTCGTTCTTATTAGGACACTTCCGATTCTAATTTTCCATCGAATTCTCAAAGCACTGCGTATTGAGTGGTAGAACTCAACGTTGGGCATTGCCAGAATGAGGAAATCAAAATAGCAAATATTTAATTTTCCCAAATGGGAATCGGAATCGGTCCATGCGCCACGAGGGAGGCCCTCGTCAAAATAAATTCAATTAAAGTGTTCAATTTTAAAAAAAACCTAAAGAATATTCTATTAAAATGGGTAATTATAATTTTATTTAACTCTCTAAATATAAAATAGCCAATATTTAATGAAAAAGTTAATCAATAATGAACAAATTAAAATTCTGCTGCGTACAAACTTTTATACGTTTTCTCCAAAAAATTTTATTTCTTTTATGTAGACAAAGATTTGAAAAAGGACTTTAAAATTGTAAAAGATATAGAAAATCACAACAATATCGAGCAATCTAGTGTCAACGCAAGTTATGAAAGAAATAAAATTGAATACCGCATCTAAAATTCGTAAGTCCTCGTCACTTTTCCTTACAATTCAATATAATCCCTTTGTTGCCGGTTTTGGCTTTAATAAATGCGTCGGATCCCAATTTCGGTTCAAATAATATTGTCACCTCAGAAGTTCGCTTACCTCCTGGGTATTTAACTTCATTGTGCTCCAAAATGGACTTTATAAGGAGCTTTTTAAAAAGCGCCATTTCTACTGGATTTATATTGAATCGTGTGATTATAACTGTAATGGTTGTGGATTCAATTCTCACTCGGGGATATGAATTATTTTAACCTCCTCACTTTAACGCTATACATTGCACAATATTTGGAAAATTGGGCGTTGTGCATTATGAATAGATGAGTGTCTTAACACTACATTTTCTCTTATTTCCTGCTTCTTTTTTATTTTGTTGTGTTTTTAAAATATTAAAAACATACAATAAATAAGTGGCAGGCGAGAAAAGATAGCAAAAAGTACTTTAAGCTTTTCCATTTAACAGTAAGCTCATTACGACAATTTAATTTTCCTCCTAGTTTCCAATATCTATTTTTCAAAATAACAGCTTTATAATGTACTAATTAAGAAGGAAGTCGTTCGTTTGAACGGTTTAATTAAAAATAAAGCAACGATACGATCGCACCACCGACGCTCGAAGGCCGAATATCTGTTTATTGTTTAATGCCTTATTAAATTATTGTTTTTGTGTCTATATTATAAAATTAGAGATTTTGAAAATATATTATAATATGATTTATTTTCTATTTATTTTTGATTTTAAAAATTATTTAATTTTTTTCCTTGTTCTGGTAACAAGACAAAATCTGTCTCGAAAATTGTGCGAAAAGTGGCAAACGGGGTGTCTGCCTACCCTGCCGCCTGAGAACAGCTGCAACTACACGCTTTGTCCTTTTACCAGAGCGGACCAATGAGAAATAAAAAAAAACCGTCAAGGCGAATCAGAGGTCAACGTTAAATATAACTTACAAAAGTTATAGAAATACTTCAATAGCAACATTAAAAATCACCGTCGCAAAGTGATGAAATCGAAAATTTTCCTTTGATTGTTTAAACAATTTCATTTCAACCCCTCCTTTGCTTAATTGGGAAGGTTTCTGAAATATGCATATATTGATCTCTCCACCTCGTTCAAGATTAGGGGTAGTAATATGCATTTACATATATATTTAAAATCAAGATACTATACCAAGATAGAGGCTAGATATTTTAATTTTAAATATATTTAATTTTAAATGCATGAGGGCGTCGTGGCGCATGGGCAGAAGCGTGTAACTGTAAATGCGGCAGTTGTGTGTTCGATTCCTACTCATGGGGATAATATCTATACTTATAATAAAATCGTATTGGATCGGTGACTGTACTTGGAAGATACTTAAGAAAAAAATTTTATTGGGGACCTTTATTAATGTAGCAGACCACAAAACAATGATTTTTAAAAGTTTTGTCTGTTCGTTTGTTCGTCTGTTCTTCTGTTCTTTTGTTATCGTTAATCTCAGAATCGGCTAAGCCGATTTAATTGCAGTTTTCTTTATTAGATTCTGGCGAGCTTTCGTTAACATATAGGGTTTGCTTTATTACAATTGGTTCATAAATAAAAAACGTTTTATAATTTTTAGAAATCATATAAAAAATTGAACGTAGGGGGATTTGAACGAGCGCCTCTTCGAAAACCGTCCAAGCGCTCTGACCAATAAAAAGTATTTTTCTTTCCTAAGTGTGGAATAACACTTTATAAATGTAAAAAAAAAATGTTTTATCAGTTTAAAGTACTTAGTTTGGCAAATTTGCTAATTGCTATAACACTTATTTTCTCTTCTCTTTATCTTGATCTTTAGTTTTTAATTTTGATCTTTAGCTTTTAATTTGTATGATGGTAAAAACATCAAGATTTAGGATCGGTTTTGGAATTTACACAGGAAACTTAAATTACTCTTTACCTATATCTAGACATATAAATAAAATTTAGGAGTCTGTCTGTGATATCAACATAACTGTGTTTATACGATACCAAAACACAAAAAAACTATTTTAACATTTTTGTCTCACAAAATTGCAAGTCCCTAAAAGAGTTATTTTATACAACCGTTTTATTGAATTGGCTAAATCTTTCGTTTTTTAACCGACTTCTGTAAGAAAGGGAGTCTATCAATTCGACTGTATTTTTTATGTTTGTTACCTCAGAACTTTTGACTGGCTGAACCAATCTTTTTTAAATGAAAGCTTTTTTTGGTCAATTTCTGACAATGGTATCTATGAGAAAATCACATAAGTGTTAAATTTGCATTAGGTATGTGCGAGTCAAATGGACGAATAACTCAATATCACGCCAACCGATGCCAATTGATGATTCTTTTTTTAACACAGGATGTATAAATAGAAAGAAAGAGATAGTTCAAGGACAGTTTGATAGAAAGGATATACTTCAAGGATAGTTTGGTGAAAGTTTGGTTAGGTTCTCTGGTTATGGGATCCGGTTGTTTTTTCTATTGGTAAAAGTATAATTATACTAACGTAGTAATAGTTACAAGGAAAATATTGTTAAATTGGGTTTCAGAAGTGAGATTCCTCATCGTTGCATTTCTTTTTAACTAATGCGACTTTAAGCTAATGCGACAACCTTGCTACAATATCGAATTACTAAGTCTGTTTGTTTTACTTAACACCGACTTCAAAATTATAAAATCTTTTGTTAATTATTTTTATTTCACAAAATCAAAGTACGTTTTACTTTATGTAAAATTATTTTTTACTTTTTAGTTCATTGTTTGAAGTCGATTTTTTTGTTAAAATTAATTTTCAACGTTTTGTTGTTTGATATTATTTGTAAATTATTATTTGTATGATCAAGATTTAGGATTCTTCAATGTAAGTTGACACCCTCTCAAGCACCCAAGCAGTGCTTGCAATTTCTCAATGCTAGATAGAGATTTGTGTGTTTTAACCCAGAATTATATCTATGTTATAACCCGGTTTTTTTACGTAATTGAAATTTATGTGGGAAAAACTACGCTTGCAGTGTGCGCACAGTTACGATTTACGTAAATAGATGTGAAATAACTAAACATTTTTCTTTTAAATACGACATTTTTTGCAAGCAAAATGAAATCAATTCCCAAAATACTTTATTTAATGTACAACAGTAAAATAGAGGCCATCGTGGCGCAGGTGCACAAGGCTGTGAAAGTAATGCAATGGTTGTGGGTTCGATTTCCATTTGAGGGAATGAATTATTATTTATTAATATTTTCATTTCTTCGCTCTGGCACGAAGGCAAGAGCGTTGAGTGCCGCGAGTCAACACGCAATGCCTCGAAAAATTCGGCGGAAAGTGAGGAAGACTTAACACTTCCTTTCCTAAGGTTCTCTCTGCCTATCCTGCTGAACGCGGGATACAGCGTGAAGCTTGAATGATTGAATTTGATTAAATTTTTATTTTTTTAATATACATAACCAAACTAAAAAAAAATATCCATTTTTAGGTTTCTGTACGTCGAAAGGAAAAACATAAAACCCTCATAGGATCACTTTGTTGTCCGTTTGTCAAGATCATTTTACTTGAGATTGCGTTGAGGTATCTAGGTGAAATTAATTTCAGATATTCAGGTACATCGTTCCATGGCACCCAGAAACTAAGTTTCTAATACAACGCAGTCAAAAGATGTTAGCATTTATGTATCGTTTTTGCATCATTTAGATCAATTCGCCGCGGAATCAGAACCTTTATACATCCCGTAGACCTACAGTTATAAGATTTAGGACGAAGTAAAATTTTAAAATACAAAGAAAAGAAAAATCCTATCATATATTTTACAGAAAACACCATTACAAACTTATATTTGCAGTTCATTTTTTTACAAAATGAGTATATGCGCACAAATTTAAGTTTGTTATCTTTTTTCGTCGCATCATCAAAACCATATAAGGTATTTATTTCCCAATCCAATTGAAAAACACTGAAATTGGTACAAAACCCTAGGTGGGCGAGTTCGACTTGCGCTTGGCTGGTTTATTCTTAAATACACTTAAATAAACATATATAACAATATTCCAAGCGGGCGTAGCCGCACGGAGGCCGCTAGTATTTAATGTTTACATTTCGTCACTCTGGTACCGAGCCATAACGTATTGTTGAGTTTCGCTACTCAACACGAAAAGCCTCACGAATTTGGTGGAAAGTGAGAAAAGGAAGTTATAATTGAGACCTTAATAGGAGTGTCTTCATAGGTCTAAGTTCCCAGGTTCCCTCGTGATACACAGCGTGAAGCTAAAATAAAAATACGTATTTTCTTTCAGGGCCACTCCGCGGCAAAGTCTGACTGTAAATATAATGGTTGTGGGCTCGCTTCCCACTCGGAGATTGAATTATTCTTATTTTCTCTCGCTCTGGTGAGAATATGAGGCTCGGCGTTTATTTCTGTCACCCAACACACAATATCTCGAAAATTGGGCGGTGCGTGGTGTCTTAACACTAGATTCTCTGTGCCTAATCAGCTATGTGCGGGATACAGCGTTAAGCCACAAAAAAAAAACATTGCATTTACTATAACCATTAAGATTTTCTATCTACACTGCGAAAGCCTAAGCTTGATCATAAATAATTAGTTTATTAACACATTCAGTGGTTCAGTTACATTAGAATGCAATTTAAAGTTCCATAACTAGATAACTCAAAGACGCTCACACTTGCAGGTTCACACGTGATTTATTTAGATGCGATAGAGATTTCAAATACTAAATAAATAAAAACACAATAAAAACTTTATTTCTGATACATGCCATAATATTGAATTAAATAACTGTATAGACATTGTTAGATTATAAATTGTTTGTTTTGAGTATTGAGAGATTGCATATTGAGTAGCGGAACTTAAAGTATCGAACTCACAACCATCGAGTGTCAGGCACACACTGTTTCACTACACCACGATGGTGTTATTATAATAGTACATTAATACTTTGAAATTACAAATTTTAAAGTAGTAAAGCTAGTTTGATCTATAATAGAGTCCGTGTGAACGCACAGCATGATTGTGACGGGAATACGAACGCGACGTATGTATCTATGTACATATGTGTGTCTGTGTGTGTGTGTGGGCGCACTTATGATATTAATTATTCATCGGATCGGGCGAATAAACCAATTTCACGCTTCTTTGCCCACGAATCATAGCCGTTGTGGTGTATACAGGTTGTTGCAAAATTTTTCAAACATTTTATTCAAAAGTAAGGCTATGTTTTTATATCTTTCATATGGTTTTGGAAAGAGGTCATCAAACCGTTATATACTTTCTACCCTTTTTGAAAAAAATATAAACAAAGACCCCACATGGCATTGCACCTATTTTATTTCCCAAGGCCAGGTACGTGTTAGAATTCAACACCGCTATAACTATATAGCGGTGTTGGACTCTAATACGTAATAAGCAGTAGTAGCGTAAGTGGAGAGTATCGAAAAATATATGAGTGATTTAAGTCTATTCTCTGCCTTAGTGTAGTAATATAATTCTCCTGGGCTGAGGTAAAAATTAATCTCGCAACTGTAAATTTCTCATTTAATAAAATCAATATATAATATTATATAAATCATTAAAAAGAATCATAATTTTATTATACCACATTTAAAAAATACAAAAATACATTGCGACAATCAGGGCTTGTTAACGTTACCAATTCACATTTAAAATTAACGTTAATTACCNTAAACGCGGCCGTAAGCCCAAACCGCGCGATCAAATTTGCCGCGTCAGCGCGCGCGCGTTGCGCTTCTGACGTACACTGTGTAATTGTCGTTCACTAATGTCGCTGAAAAACCTCAGGCTATCGCTTATATGTAACTAGCTGTTATATATTTTCCTTTTATATGTTTCACTTTTTAAGTGATGAGCGGGCAGGTAGTGTTTTAACACTAGTCTCCCTCTGCCTATACGACTATATGCGGTCAGATATTATTATATATTGAAAAAAAAAATTAAATTAAATCAGTTTCACTCTGTATCCCGCACACAGCAGGGTAGGCAGAGGGGACTTAGTGTAAAGACACTCTGTTCCTCACTTTCCACCGGATTCTGGAGGCATTACTTGTTGATTGGCGGAACTTAACGCCGTGCTTTGCATCGACACCAGGGCGAAGAAATAAAAATATAAATAATTATTTTATTTCTTCGAGTGGGGATCGAACCCACAACCAGTCGATTTTACAGTCACACTTTGTGCCGCTGCGCCTGGCCTCTAGATATAATATTGAATATCTGATAACCTTTTATATTAACTGGATATAGTTCTATTTCAATAATTTCTTAAAGTTCTAGAAATAAAATATAAATAATTAATCTCTATATATAATAAGACAGTAAAAATATTTTGTCTGTACATTTAGTAATTTTGACTGAAATGGATAGAGGGACACTTAAAAAGAATAATAGAAAGCAAAAAGATTTTTTTTGAATTTCTTGTCTGTCTGTCTGTCTGTCGACATATTTTTGTCCGCATTTTTCTCTGAAAGTACTGAACCGATTTACTTGAAAATTTCACCAATTGCTTTGTTTTAACTCAACTTAACTACTAAAGTTTAGTTCATCAAAATCGGTTCATTAAAAAAAAAGTTATCGTCATTTGAAAGAAGTCGTAATTAATTCAACACAGAGATAAAGAACGATCTTGAAAGAAATATCAAGTAAATACAAAGATTTTTTGGTTGGTTCGTTCATATAATATATGTAACTAATTTAAAAACTGTACAGGAGTTAATATGCAATTATTACAGTTATTTTACAAAGAATATTATGAATCCTTCAAATCAATAATTTAACATTTAAGGCTGTTTCTGAATGAGTAAATTAAATTATTCACTGACATCAGCACATTTAACAGAGTATATTATATAGGTAAAAAGAACATAAAGTTACAAAAATATATACGTGTAATAAATAATTAGCTTTATGTATATTTTATAAATATCAAATATCAACAATGGTCGTATTTTTTATTTAAAACAATCAAAAATTCTTTGACGATAATGTCGTAAAAAAATCAAATTAGAAGTCATTATAGTTGTCAATCAATTCTGTTTATTAAATCAATACTCATGTATTTTAAGCGGGCGAAGCCGTGGGCGAGCCGCTAGTATATAATACGTTAGTAGGAATCGAAGTCGCTAAATTGAGATATAACATTATTTAATATACAGATTCTTTCCACAACACTTAGACATGGTAAGTTAAAACAAACGAAGAATGAAGGGGTTAAATAAAAAACTGTAACTACCCTCGAAGTTCAGTATAAATTTCAAATTCTGATTGTCAAGACGGGATTTTCTTAAACAAACGAAGGTACTCGAATTAACATTTATATTAATTGAATATATTGTTTCGCTACTTGCTGTTTGAAAATGCTAATATTTCTGGGGATATAATTTTGTTTTATCTCCAGCCACGATTGTCGAGTTTGAGAGAAATGGAACAGATCTTCTTATGCATAGTTCAATTTTTAATTTTTTTGTATGTTTTAGATATTCACTTTGATTATTCATTTGATTATATTGAGTTATATTATTTATCATTTGACTAAGTTATGTAATAATAAGTTATGTAATATATACATATTTCTTGATCCATATAGCAGAATAAGTAGAGGGAACCTATTGTTAAGAAACTTCGTTATATACGTACCGCCTAATTATCAAGACAAAAGGTATTAAGTGACGGAATTCAACACCGTACTTTGTCTTGTGATCGAGGAAATGAAGATCATTCATGTACCATGTCTTTATGCTGAGTATAGTGATTACTTCATAAGTAATTTAAAAGAAATGTGTCAATAAAATAAATTAATAGATTTTTTGATTTATAATGTAGATTTTTTTGTTTCAATATGTAATATCATATTCATGGATTTCTCATTCTCATTTATTTGATAAATGAGAAGAATGTCTATAGTTTTGTCTTAGCAAGACACTCGGATACACTGCCAGCAAGATAATCGCGGCTTTCAAGTCAATATCGCGATTTTAGACAAAATTGATGAAACACTTTATCATAAAACGCGCTTGTATTATCTCCTTGAATGAGTAAAGTGGAGACTCCGCCAATAACAATAAATAACGAAATAACACTCGAAATGACTTTCACAAAATGAATTTCAAAATTATGCCGACTCAAGCACAGAACTCGCACTACAATAAATTATAACCACCACTGCACCCCAAAGTGTCTGTTTTATTGTGCTATAAAATAATTAAATTTCCATAACGTTGCTCATGCTGCGAGTAGGTACGTCTCGTTGCTCGTTACTCTCCACTGACTTTGAAATATTTGTAGGGGAATTTTAGGGTTTTTGTATTATATTTGAACGTGAAATGTCTTTACTTTTTGATATTCATTCTTCCTATTACCTATGTTTTACACTCAGAATTGTCAATTAATGTTTAATGTTAATCAAAATCGTAGTGGCGTAATGGCAGCATTCAACTACAAACGCTACAGTTTTATGTTTGATTAACGTTCAGGGGAATGAATAGTTTCCGATTCCCGCTCTAGTAATTAGACAAAACGCAGCGTTAAGTCCTTCTACTTGTGGCATGTGGCAACACAACGTGTCAAAAGTTGGGCGGTGTGTGAGGAACGTTGAATTCACCTTTTACAACTTTTTATTTTCTACAGATATGCTGACAACAAAAATAAGTTTATTTCTTTAATTTCAAATGTTAATACATATTTAATCAGCTCTAATAATATAATATGTTTAAAAAGTATACTAAATAAATTGAGTACCGCTGTCAGTATATAAAATTTACAATAATTTATCCAGCGTATTCAATCCCCGAACCAACTAGCCCTATATGACAGTACACATGCAAACAGACCTATCTACGACATACGAATTGACGGTTTTTGGTATAAATTGGACATGCGACGTCAGGGGGAGCTGTAATGCGGGGCTTAGGCGTCAGAGGTTTATCCTAACATAGAATATGTGTTCATTAATGTAAAATACATGTAATATGTATATATTTAGGCCGTCTTGTCTCAGTGATTGCGTCTCGTTGTAAGCGTAATGGTTGTGTATGAGATTCCTATTCGCGGGAATGATAATGGGCAAAGCGAGGCGTTGAGTTTCCTAAAATTAAGGTGGAAAGTAAGCATCAATTCATCTTAATTCTAGGTTCCCTGTGCTCATTCTCTTATGCAAGAAAAAGCGTGAAGCGTTTAAGCTTCGTGTAAGATTTAAAATGTCAGACGCACGGATTGTTCTTTTAATGTCTTCACCTTAGTAATCTTATCCACACTTCATCCCATATATAGCAGGTAGGTAAAGAGAACCTGTTCAGATTCTCCATTCTCCGGTTTCTACCCGGATTCGGACACTGCGTATCGATTGATGGAACTAAAAATATAATCATATCCCTCACATAGCCGGGTAGGTAGAGGGAACATTGGAACCTAATATTAAGACACTTTCGTTCTCTAGTTTCTGCCAAATTCTGGAGTCATTGCGTGTTGTTGGCGGAACTCAACGCCGCGCATTGCATCGTTAACAGAGCGGGAAAAAAGGAATCGAAAAGAAACGAGTGCGAATCGAACCCAGAATCTGTGTCACAATCTGTGTGTTTCAAATTACATGAAAATCCCCAGAGCGAAACGTAATTAAATTGGAATAACTTTTGAGCGTTAAGTTGACGGATTTGCTTCTAACTAATTCTGGTACTAAGTTGTAGGGTTTCAAAGTAGGGGCGAGTCATTTGACGGTAGTACTGAGTTCGTGAAATTAGGTTCAGAGATTATTTTGAAATTTGGCCTTTTAAATTATTTCGTTGCAGTGTTAGTACAGTAGTAGTTTTTTTTGTGGCTTCAAGCTATATCCTGCATATAGCAAGGGTTGGCAAAGGGAACCTAGTGTTAAAACATTCGCACCGCTTAATTTTCAAGAAATTGCGTGGTGAGCGAGAATACTTAAATTTACCGAGTTGGAATCGAACCCATAACCGTCGCGTTTGCAGTCAGACGGTGTGCCGCTGCGTTGTTTGTAAAATTAAAAAGATATAAAATTATATAAAATTAGTTTTTCACCACAAAAACTATTATAATATATTATTATAATTTACTACAGCCATTCATCCAATAGCCACAAAAGGTTAATAAATATTTATTAAGCCAACACCAGCTCAATAGGTGCAGCTTTATTATAATCACCATAATATGATGCAACCAATCACACGTGCACAGTGGTGGTCTGCCTATTAACGCGATAGCTCTGGGTTCCATTCCATCTAAATATTTACTATTAAATTATTTTAAAATTGATGATTTTGCTGTGATAAGACAAAGCGTGGTATTGAGTCCCATCTCTCTGTACAAAATATCTCGGAAGCAGGTGAGGAGAATGAAGTGTCTTAGCACTAAGTTCTTTCTCCCTACCCAAGCGCAAAAAATCGTAAAAAAATATTTAATGCATACAAAATATAATATGTTCGTTCAGACTGCAGTATGGGCATGAGTAAACAAAAGCTGGTTGCTAAATAAATGTAGTGTCAAATGATAATGTTGATCCGTCACGTGCACTGTTTGTCCCACGGGGCTCAGGGAGCGCAGACGAGCGGTTATGTACGCATTGTTTTGGATAATCTTTTTTTTTACGAGCCAAATTTAGACTTTTTGTGCAAAACATGATAGAAAGGTACCTAGTGCTAAGACACTTTATTTTCCACTATACGTGGAATTTTAGAGAAATGTCTCTAAAAAGAGCAATGGCTCTTTTTTATTGATTGAGCGATATAACTTAACTCTGCGCTCTGTCATTATTCCTATCTTCATTGTTCATGTTATCAGAGCGTGGAAATGAAAATAATTTATTCTATACAGTGGAAATCGAACCTACAACCATCATCACGATGAAGGTTTTATACAATGTAAAAATAATATTTTATACATTACACCAGGCACACTTCGGTGCACTCACGGGCCTTTAGCCAAATATCTACGGCTAGTAGGGTCCTGCGGAACTACTATGCCTATATATTATTAAATCTTAACTAAAACTTCTTTATTTCATAAGGTTTTAAAACAGATTATACTAATTTTATTATTGAAAGCTATATTGACAAAGTTTATTTAAACGCCAGTCTGTAGACTTAAATCAAAGGAATGCGTGCAAAAAGGGGTGCAAAATGACATGCGTCACGCCCCCGATTGGATACTGTCTTTCTCGCAATTACTGTGAATAAGCTAATTTGTTGCACTGGCAAGGGGTAGTTAGTTACCGATTATTTATATTACCATATATATATATATTGCTAACTTGTTATATTTAACGATAGTAATAAGTATCTCTATTCTTTATTAAGTTGGTCGTTTGTCACTAAATTGTATGAAAGCTGGTATTTATTTAGATAGTTTTTAATTAACCATATTAAGTCACTCGTGCAGTGAAGGCGAGTGTGTGAATGAAATCAGTGGTCACTTCAATAAAATATAGAATATAACAATATAACCTAATTTTAAATATCTTCTCAATCCATTTAATAGAATATTTCTAAAATGATCCTCATTTTAAATATTTCCTCAATCGATTTAATAATAGTTGGAATATTTTTTCCCGACTGCTAAGGAAGGGTTATGGGCTGTTCTCCTAAAAATGTTATTTTTAACCAAAAAAAGTGTAATTTTTAAAACCAGCGTGTAAAGCCGTAATTTTGCTGTGAGATGTAAGCTTGGACATTATAATACACGTTTATTGAAGTGGCATCTATGAACAACCCCTATTTATTTTATAAATGGAATTTTTAAAAAATGTGTTAAATCGGACAATGACGATTAGTGTAGAATAATGATTAAGCAACTGGAGAAAAATCATTTTTCTCCAGCGCTGGTACCAATAATGATTCTTTACAACATAATTGAAATTAAATACTTACTTATTTAGCTTCACGCTGTAATACTAGTGGGAAAGTCAGAGAGAACGGAACCCCAAACGCTACGGTCTCTATATACCTCTTTCACCTCGTCCTCTATCATCAACTTTTCATACATGCCATCTGGGGCGTCCTCATGCTTTTTACGTGATTTTTCTCCTTCATTATCTTTGATGCTGTATTTTCGAAGGTCTATCTTTATTACCGCTCACTTTTTCTTCATTAATCTTTTTTGCTTTTCCTTCATCATCAATCCATTTTCACGTTCTATTATATTCTCACCGTGAAAAGTATGATTGACTTATTCCTAGCGGATCAGTATATTTAAGGTTAAGTTGTGGACACACGAGTGCCTAGGATGCTATCTTGGGAACAGACCAATATGTAATCGTTGCTATAATAAGGAGTCTGTTTCATTTTGAGGTACGAGACGTCCAAACTTGGAGTCGAATTATCGCATAAGAAGCTGGAAGTTTTAAGATCCATCGATCAAAGAGGAATAAGTACTTCCAAAATATGAGACATCTTTGAAACAGAAAACGGAAATTCTATAAGAAAAGCAGCGACAGAAATATGTGGTAAATGATAAGGAGGTATAGTAAAAAGCACGATAAATGTGTTGATAAAGTAAAAGACACTGTAGAGAAAAAAAGGCCGTTTGGATCATAAGGCCTCAGATAAATCTCTTTAAAAAAGAAAAAGGATATGCTACAAAGGCACCAAACGAAAGTACTGATAAAGATGAAGCGTGAAAGTTCTGAGAAAGAAAGAAATAAAATGTTAACGAGCAATTTTAGTAATTCCTAAGGTTGTTTATTAATTTNGAATATTAATAGAAATCGTTAAATTTTAGATATATTTTATTAACTCTAAATATAAAATTTAAGTTGAAGTAGCTTATTTTTGTACTGTTCTATATGCTAAAAACAGTAATATTATTTATAACGTTTCCATTACACTGAAACTAAATGCCATGTAAGTGATATAGCAAGAAGATTCAGAAGAATAAAATCTTAGAAAAATTCACGAACAAAATTTAGGTATTACGTAAATTTTTAGTCATAGCTGGTTTAAACATTAAAAATTCTTCACACGACCCATCAGTGAGTACTAGTACTATTAGAAATATGTCTAAGATTCAGGACTACAGCCTGAAATCAGACCCATTCGTCTACTCTAAAAGCTAATAATCATTGTCTTCGCCTACTTTTCTTCCAGCGTCATTGCCATCTTTTACAATTGTACTAGCAATGACGTCGCAACCAATGATGTTTTTACATAAAACACGTTGGAATTTTATGAAAAACTCATTCATAGTACGTGAAATTTGCTGGTTACAGATTTGTTCAAAATGTCAATATAAGTATATATTAACGATTGCCGAAACATTTTTAATCTAAAAGTAGTAAATAAAGATATCAATGACGATTCATGTGCTAAAATTAGGAGAATCCAATTTACGACTTATTTATAAATTGTTAAAGCATCCGTGGCGGCAGTTGCACCGTCGGAAATTAAAGCTCTGCATGCTAACATTATTATAAGCCAAAATAAACACTACGTTAGATAACGTATTTTCGTGGCAATATTTAAAACAAAAGCTCGCTCGATCAATGACGCTATTTTTATGAACTTTTTTTGCGATCGATTTTTGTGTAGCTACACCTAAATTATAAGCACGTTTTATTATTAAAAACTTTAAGTATGTACTTATTTCATTAAAAATAGCAAATAAAATTAATATAGTTTATTCACGAATATTTTTGAAAAGAAATAAGCTAAGAACACACCAAATCTCCACGTAAAATATTCAATTTTTTGAAGGTTTTTTCTTAAAATATATTTTTGTATATACTAAATCATCAAACTTGTCTAGACGCCTTGTTTATTATTTAGTTAAGTATTTAATACGATATTCATCTTATTAAAATTATTTACTATTAATGAGTAATCACAAGGAAATTAAAATTTGAGCGTTTTGGAGAACTGCCATTATGTTTTTCGCGCGTATCTTGTATGTATGTAATATTCTTTATTACCTCATATCTCCAGAACCGCTGAACGGATTTATATAATTGAGGTATCGTTAGATTCGTATTCGTAAAAAAATCAATCATGGCGGCTGTAGAACGCAATTGGACTTAGTGAAAAAAAAATCGTTTCGAATACCACAATATGGGTATGGAATTAAAGAACTCAGTACGAAGATTTCAAAAAGGTATATCATGATTATCATTACTGTAATGAATCCTAACAAAAAAGTAAAAAATAAATAAATATTTATAAAAAAAACCCCGACTGCATAAAACTAAAAAGAAAATAAACAAGCCCAATAGTTTATTAGCATTAACAGTCGGGACTTATAAGTAATTCTTCAATCAATAAAATCTTTACCAGGAACCCCGCATAATTTAAAGAGGTCCCGACGAATAAAGGATTGGGCTTGTTTATTTTCTTTTTAGTTTTATGCAGTCGGGTTCAGTTTTTTATAAATATTTTTTATTGAATATTTAATTTTTATTGGTCACGGCTAAAATGTTATGATGCGCAAGAAACTGCTATATTTGTATGTAGGTCACAGCTTCATTATTATATATAAATTAAATATTTTGAATGCTTCTAATCATTGCATGCATTTTAATCTTTGAACAGCGCGCTGTTCAAAGATTAAAAGTAATCTGTGAGGATGTGATGGGGCAGTGGCACAGTGTTCATTGTGACTGTAAATGCATCATTATGGGTACAATTCTATTCGTGGGAATGAATTATTTTCCACAACTGAATACACAATGTTTGAAAATTGAACAGAAAGCGAGGAACGCAACGTCTTAACACTAGGTCCCCTTTATCAACCCTACTGTGCGTATAGCGAAGTGAGCGAGTGAAACTAAAATTTATCATTTGAACATAATATATGTATATTAAGTACTATGTATAATACAAAGCTACACTAACAGTAATACCTAATGTCAATTAGGATTCTTCTAAAGTAAAAATTATATATATTTCTAAACATTTCGTTAAGTTTTGCATTAAAAAATTTAAATATATTAATGAATTTTTGTCATGAAGTATTATTTAGTGTTGAGGCCAGTCACGGCGCAGGGGCACAAAGTGTGAATGTAAAACCGACTGGTTGTGGGTTCGATCCTCACTCGAGGAGATGAAATATTTTTACTTAAATTTATATTTCCATTTCTTCGTTCTGGTGTCGAGCGCGGCGTTGAGTTCTGCCACTCAACACGCAATGCCTCCAGAATTCGGCAGAAAGTGGGGAACGGAGTGTCTTAACACTACGTTCCCTCTACCTAACCTGAAGTGTGCGTTATACAGCGTGAAGCTGAAAAAAAAGAAAAAAAGTATTACTTAATAACTTCGAGCAATCTATTTTAAGCACAAGTTTATATATAAAATATATACGCTTCTCAATGAAATTACATGCAATATCAGAAACAAACGAAACTATACGAACAACAAAATAAAATCATATGAAAGTAAATAAAAAAATATATATATTTGCTCACAATATCCAAACAAGGAAAAGGGTAGTGACAACATAACTGACCGGAGCTCGGAGGGTCGTATAAGAATTGATAAGCCCTTAGATAACAATAGGGTTATTACAGCGCCGGCTTATTGTGCTCCAGTTTACCATTTGAAGGGTGGATTGAAAAATTTGAACTTTAATTAGTATCAACACCAATTTAGCGCAGTAGTAGTGATGGTTCAAGCTAGATATGGCGGTTGTGAGTTCAAATTTCGTTTGGAATTAATTGCTTAATATTTAGATTATTGTTTCTATATTCTACATTTCCTTAGCTTCACGCTGTATCCTATAATAGCAGGGCAATCATAGGGAATCTGGTGATAAGACACTCTGTTCCTATTAAGTTCCTTTCTACACTTTCTTACCGAATTCTGGAGGTATTGCGTGCTGAATGGCGGAATTCAACGCCGCGCTTTACCTATTTAGTCTGGACTAACGGGGAAATGAAAATATTAAATATTTCATTTTCTCTAGTGGGTATCTAAACCTCAACCAGTCGCATTGACAATCGTACGCTAATGCATCCGTGCCACGACTGTCCTCTTTACCCAAAAAAGGGTTCCACGTCGACTTCCCCACATCTATACTTACATACAGATAAAGTGCTCAGCGTAAGGTCACGAATTTCATTAGCAGCTTTTAAAAGGTCCGTCCCGAAGGACCTAGCATTGTGCGCGGACTTTATTACGTGTGTTCACGAAACAGAAATGTAAAGGATTGAATCAAATAAGTATTTGGCTCCATATGAGGGTTTCATCGTCATTATTTTGCATGTGAATCGTCTTTTTCAGTTTTATAATTTGTATTATATTTTGTTTCGATTTTTTAAATAAAATATGTGAAATATGAAAAGTTGAGTGATTTTTTGAAATTATAACAATGACTTATTTAAATTCTTATAAATACGAGAAGTATTTATATAATATTTATATATTAAATTCGCGTTATATATGCGCGCGCGATAGTGCACAAAAGAAGCTACATATATACTTAAGTGTTCCAATTTCAAAGGAGTAATGAACAAAAATTAATATAACTGACAAAGATAATTTAATCATTGACTGATCTGTCTTTTAACGACTTCTCCACTTTCTATATATTGTGAAACACATCCAAAATTACATTTTGTGTAATAAAATGCCTTAAGAAACGAAATTGATGGAAAGTGGGAAAGGGAAGTGTCTGACGGGCAACGGAGTGTCTTAACATTAAGTTCCCATGTGCCCTCTGCCTAGCCTGCTACGTGCGGGTACAATCTAAATCTAATAAAATTCAAATTCAAATAATTTTATTTAAAATAAGAAGTTACATGCTTCATTTTTTGAACGTCAAATAATTTACCACCAGTTCACTAAAGTTAATGCCTCAGACCTGAGAAGAACTGGCGCAAGAAACTCAGCGGGACCTATTTTTTAAAGTCAATTTTAAAGAAAAACATATTTAATTATCTGTGACAATGATAACTTTGAAACAGACTGGAGCGAGCATTTCATTCCCAAGGCGTGTTATCATTTACAAAATCATTAATTTGGTAATAACCTTTAACACACAAACGTCTTTTCACAATTTTTTTAAATAGTGATATAGAAAATTCTCTGACGTTTTCTGGGATTCTAATGTAAAAGCGTACACATTGTCCCATAAAAGAATTACGGATTCGATGCAGCCGAGTTACAGGTGCACCAAGACTATGCCTATTCCTAGTGTTAATATTATAAACATCACCAATTTTGATAAATTTATTAATGTTTTTCTTAACATACATAACATTTTCAAAATTATATTGAGATGCAACCGTCAATATATTAATTTCTTTAAACTTTTGCCTTAAGGAGTCTTTAGAACCTAAATTATAGATTGCACGAATAGCTGGTTAATAAAATACGATAAAACATTTCCTCGAGCGGAATGCGAAAATAGTACCATCATATTATATCTACATATAAAGTTAATGCGCTACGAAGACATTTGTTAAAAATAATAATAATAATAATATATTTATTCATCAAATTAAATTTGACAAATTGCCTCTTAAACCAAGAGGCGTTGGTGGCCGTACTAGTATAAACTGTGTCACAGCCACCAGCGTCTTTGCCCCTTTACAATTTTAATGACATTTGAATCATTTAATTATCAGTTAAATATTATAAACATATAAAAATTAAAAAGAAAAAAAAATCTATATAATATTTTAAAATCACCAAAAGCAAAAATGAACAAACAACTTATAATACAATTAATCGAAAAACAAAGTGTAATTACCACGTCAAGTATATGTGTGTGTGTGAGTACGTGCGTGTATGTGTGTGTCTATGTGTTTGTATGTGTGTGTCTGTGTGTGTATGTGTATATGTGTTGTAACTGATATCTCAAACACCTTTGAATATATTATTTAATATAATAATGCTTTGGCTCGTGATGTGTCTAGTGGTTAGAATAGTTTATAGTTTTGATCGTAAAGAACCCAAAATCTTTTAGAGATTCAGAGGTAACAGTATTAAGAATTCCATATTATGCCATTAGAAGGTATCGCTTTAATAAGATATAATATTTGCCATCAGAAGTTGTTCTTGTGTCAGTTATTTAGATAACTGGAAACTCGACAATATGACATTGTCATAACTCGAAGCTCGTCCGAGGAAAAGCCAAGAGCGCGTCCTATCTTCCTCTCCACTATAACTGCGAACTAGTTATAATAAAAGGAAGAAAGAGTACGGGCACCGCCCCGCCCCTACACCGTGAGTTCCGACCAGACCGTGGCTTTACAGTCATCGTTGAACCCTCCGAGACGTTTGTGTGTGATCTTTCCGAAGGTACTTGTTACGCTTGTTTATATTAAGATTGTATTAGAATGGTGATTCGTGATGTTGATTGATTTGTGAGATCAATATAAGTCGTTGGAACGAACGCACTACCGCTAGGCGGCCGATATGTTAAATAAACGCACGGCACACACCCCACAGTCGTGTCTCGAACCGTAGGCGGACACTACTACATACACCAGAGTTCCAGGACATAAAATAGCACCACACACCCGTATGAGGGCGGACACTACTACATACACCGGAGCTGGGACATAAAATAGCACCACACACCTACTAGTCGTATACCAAGTCGTAGAAGTGGTATATAATATGTCAATGACCAACGCCATACAAGCACAGCTTACGTATCGCGAGCGTACTGCGAGACGGCATCAGCCACGACATAGTTAATGTCGCTATAACAGTTCGCATAAGCCCATCACGTCAGCTTCCGCGACGTCAAGCAACATTCAATATCATAATATTGGTCAAAGATCACTTGGATCCACAATATGTGTCGCCCCTACACATATATTGCCTTTATAAGAAATTCGATCCTAAAAGATCGTGCCATCATAGGCTTCAAATTATTATATTATATTTATAATGTGTTTGGTACGAGTCTTTATGTGCATCATATTTATTAGTACCGTAGTACTTAAGAGTTCGACTCGACCGCTGCCTTCCAGCATCACCACCACCTATATAGACAGAACGACGGTCGCGACACTCGGGACGACAATACACGAACTCGTCTCGATTAATATTTTATTCAAAATATATAGTTTGTATTATTCATAATTAACTATGTTATTTATGTGTATTGCCATGCATATTTTATTTTATTTATTTATTTATTTTAAACTTATACTCAAGGTACATACTGTTACAGTATTTATTTAGCCGAGAAGAAAATTCTCTGTATCAATAATAAAATCAGCTTCACGCTGTGTCCCGCACACTGCAGGGTAGACAGAGGGAACCTAGTGTTAAGACACTCCGTTCCCCACTTTCTGCCGAATTCTGGAGGCATTGCGTGTTGAGTAGTAGAACTCAACGTTTGTCCTCGACACCAGAACGAAGAAATGGAAATATACATTTAAGTAAATATTTCATCTCCTCGAGTGGGAATCGAACCCACAACTAGTCGGTTTTACAGTCGCACTTTGTGCCCCTGCGCCACGACTGGCCTCCATTTGTTAAAAATAGTTTGTTATTATCAGTGTTTCTAATCGAAAATAATTCTTTCCGCTGATTGACAGAATCGATGCGACTTATAGGATTATACATATATCGCTAATTGAATCTTAGTACAAAAGGGGAGATACAGAAGCGCGTTCCACAAAGCTACTAGAGGGTAGTTTGACCTCCGTCTAGGAGTGCATTGTTCTGTTGTCTTGTTACACTGCCAATTGCTTTTTCAATTACTAAATGAATCAAAAGTTTGTTTTATTTTTACTATGGGGTCCAGATTTAGTAAAAGAAAAATAAATTTTATTTAGAATTTTGTTTGTATTATTTCTCTTTAGCCTCGCCTTCTGTTTTTTGATGATTTTCAATGAATTTTGAAATATACACTTTTTTCAGAGTTTGTAGGAGTATTGCCTTTTACTTGCGACCAAAGTACATGCGCCTCTAAGCTTTTCGAACGCATGATTATTCAAAATTTTATAATTATAAATTTTAATTTATAATAATTCTTTTAGGAATATGTTTTTTTTTCTTCAATATTGGCGGAAACTATCTAAGTAAAAATCATCTTTAACAAAATTTTGTTACCCATACATGTGCTAATCTAAAAAAATGCTAAATTGGAGAGTATCTCCACATATCCTTAAAAACTACCCAGCATATATTTATCATTTACATAATAATTCAAGAATACAATAAATACATGAAAATGACAAAACAAAGTATATTTTTTTGCGAATCAACGCACTGTGATTGGCCGGTACTTCCACATGGCAGGACACGCTCGATAGCAGGCGCCAATCATGCGGCGACAAAATTTAAAAAAGCAAAATTGAACGGGCGTCACTAATTTGACACGTCACATGACGTCACGTTTGCGGCGTCAGTGCTGGGCACCAAACGTTAATTGGCTGGTAAATGTTTTGTTTTTTTTTGGTAGAATGTTGTTTATTTAAATTATTAACATGGCGATAAATATTATTACTGAATAACAACGTATAGATTTTATCGTATTTTATAATTTAGCGGACCCCATATATGTTCTCGAATATATATTTGTATATAATTTTTTTTAGCTTCACGCTGTATCCCAGAGGTAGGTAGGCAGAGATTATAAAGTATTAAGACAATTTGTCTACGTAATTTACTTTTGGACTGTATTCGGGACTGCAAGTTTAGTGAAGAAATGATAATATTTTTTCCCAGATTGGGATCGGAACCAACAATCAACCTTTGTAGTCAGAATTTGACTGACTTGCGAATGTATTATTTACGAGTATATCTCTTTTTAATATAAACAAATATAATAATATTTTTTATATCATTTCTTTTTTATATTATGTAGGTGGGTACTTGATACCAGTCATGGGTACCAGTCGTGGCGCAGCGGCACGAAGTGTGACTGTAAAATCGACTGGTTTTGGGTTCGATCCCCCCTCGAGGAGATGAAATATTTACTTAAATTTATATTTCAATTTGTTCGCTCTGGTGTCTAGGCTAAGCGCGGCGTTGAGTTCTGCCACTCAACACGCAATGCCTCCAGAGTTCGGCAGAAAGTGGGGAACGGAGTGTCTTAACACTAGGTTCCCTCTGCCTACCCTGCTGTGTGCGGGATACAGCGTGAAGCTGATTTATTTTTTGATTAGGTGGGTACTTCATGTGTCTCCTTTCTTCCTATATTTTGCAATAGTCCTAGTAATAACTAGTCACTCTGTACTCTTCCCTAGCAATTGAGAATCATGTCGTTCTGGATAGAGAAATTCAATAGATTGGTTGTCTATTTGCGACGACTGCGCTTGCTTTACAAAGTCATTTTAATAAATATTTTACTATCACTAATCTAGCGTTCCATTTACCAATAAACCGCTAGATTAGGTGATAGTAAAACCAAACACCGCGTATTCTCTCTTCTCTTATTCTTTCTCCCACATACTGCCCAATTTTCAAGACATTTCGTGTTGAATGTTATAAATTTCAGTGTTAAGCTTTAACTTACTACCGCAAGCTAGTATCATTTTCCTGAGTGGGAATCGAACCCATAATTGTCGCATCTTCAGTCAGAATCTCCAAAACGACAGCTTTAAGAAATTACACTCAAAAAATTTCAATAAGCCTATCGTTAACCTTAATGGAATGAAATTTCAGCAATTAAACACTCGAGCAATACTCTTTCCCAGAACCAATTGCCTTTGTCTGTATAACAAAAGGCCAAAATCGAATCATCTCGATTGAAAAAGACATCAATTGTTAACTTCAGCGATTCAAAGGGTAATGGAAATTTAAACACTTGCTTCCTGAGCCAGTCTAATTGTTGGACCTTTTAGTTTTTTCGTCATTTTAAGGTGCTTTCATACTCGTGTATTATTTTCATACATACATTTCTCATATTTTATAAAGTCAAAATCAAATCTACTATCATGTCCAGTCTTGAATGCGTTAACAATTTTTAATTAGTATATTGTACAAAAAAAGTCCATTTCGATTAAGACACTTCTATTACTCAATTTCCACTGAATTCGCGAGGCATTGTGTTTTGAGTGGCGGAACTCAACGCCGCGCTTTGCATAGCTACCAGATCGAGGAAATGAAAATATTAAATATTTCATCAAATCGAGCCTACAACCGTCGTTTTTACAGTCCGATTTTGTGCCACAGCACTACCTCGATCGCAATTTATTTTATCTTCACATACTAGTAGTGAACTGAGACAACTAAGTGACAAGACACTATTATCCACTCTTCAGACAGTTCAAACAAAAACTAAACTGAATATTAATTTCTATGTGACCAGAGCTTTAGCCGTTGGTCTAATTGTGTGCCATTTTAGTTTTTTTCCCACTTAGTGACAAAATTGGCTATTGTCGAGGCGCAGTGATGTGGCGTGGTCGTTTTGTGAAGGCGTCGCTCCGGCCGCGCGTACAACATTTTTGCTTTGTAACGTTTTGATGAAGTTTCAGTAGAGGAGTGGTGAACGTGAATTTGGTGCTGAATTGAAGTTGGCGTTTTGATTTGATTGGATTCGAATTTCAATTTAGTTCATACAAAAGTCATATGTAGAAGCTAATATACAATTTTTTATAAGAAAAAAATATTTGATTTGCATTTTTTTAGCGTCATGGTGCGTCTCGCACATTTAGTGTAGTTGTAGGCAGTGCGAGTCTGGGAACCTAGTGTTTAGACACTCCATTCTCATTAACAACTGCACTTTCGTTTCTCACTTTCCACCGAATTCTGGAGGCATTGTGTATTGAGTGGCGGAACTTAACGTCCCTCTTTGTCTTTTTACAAAAGTAAGGAGATGAATATATTTTGAATTTCATTTCCTCGAACAGGAATCGACCCCACAATTAATAAAATCATATATGCGCAATTTGGATATAGAGAGGCCAGTCGTGGCGCAGCGGCACAAAATATGACTGTAAAACCGACTGGTTGTGGGTTCGATCCCCACTCGAGAAGATGAAATATTTATTTAAATTTATATTTCCATTTTCTTCGCTATGGTGTCGAGGCGCGAAAACGAAAGCGCGGCGTTGAGTTCTGCCACTCAACACGCAATGCCTCCAGAATCCGGCAGAAAGTGGGGAACGGAGTGTCTTACACTAAGTTTCCTCTGCCTACCCTGCTGTGTGCGGGATACAACATGAAGCTGGATATAGATTATATAAGAGTATTGGTTAAGGGTTCAAATCCTACTAAAAAGTTTGTTTAGAGATATTATAGTAAAATGGTTAAATTTTACAAGAGAAAGTGAAGACAAAACAAAGATGATCGTATAAAACGTATTACCACACACTACACAGCACGTCACAGTTCCTATAAAGTATAGGAAGTTTTAGTTTTATGTAAATTTATTTGCTGCAAAAAACAACTTGGCAGACTGCGGTGCACGCAAAATGGAAAACTTGGCCTTCTTTAGTAATATTGCAATATGTTCGCCAACTTAGAGCATGAGTTTTGATAGAAGGACCTCTGGTGTTTTAGTTAAAGAATTTTATTATTTTTCTGTAAATCGTCGCACCGCAATGGGACAGCATTCGGCTGTAAACACGACGATTGTGGGTTCGATCCCCACTCGGGAGAATTATATGTAAATTATTTTCATTTTCCTGCTATGATAGACCAAGGTGAGTAAGTCTGTTCCGCTTCTCAACCCGCGAGGCCTTGGCAGGAAAGTGAGGAAAGGAGTGTCTTAACACTAGATTTCCACTGTCTACCCAGCTGCTGTATTTATTCCTATTAATTACTTTTCGTTATCTTTTTTATAATTTGCAATGTAAAATATTTAAGGAATTCTATTGACGTCCATTATGCATACTTAAAATAAAAAAAAATAATTAGCTTCACGCTGTATCCCGCACGCAGCAGGGCAGAGGGAACCTAGTGTTAAGACACTCCGTTCCCCACTTTCTGCCTAATTCTGGAGGCATTGCGTGTTGAGTGGCAGAACTCAACGCCGCGCTTAACCTCGACACCAGAGCGAAGAAATGGAAATATAAATTTAAGTAAATATTTCATCTCTTCGAGTGGGGATCGAATCCACAACCAGTCGGTTTTGCAGTCACACCTCGTTATGCATACTTATTTCAGCATTTTCCATATTTAGCTTAAAGGATTATGGTAATTCCACCTTGTTAAATTAGCAGCGATAATATTTCTTTGGATATCTTAAAAAAATCTACTTATACTCGTATACACACACAAAAAGAGCTTTAAATTTTTTCATCGTTTTCAGTTCTATGGCGTGTTTAAAAAGAAAAAACTTGAAGGTAAGCTGGTCGGTTCGTATAATTTAATTTCATGAGTGGCCTACCGTCTACTACGCAGAATAGTAATAAGAGAACTTCCACAACTTTGATGGGATATCGCAATTGGTTAAATAACTTTTAATTATCTTGAATATCTTCGTTGTGTAGCTGGGGAGTGTTTAACTGTAAAGATCCCATGACCAACCTTGTGGGTTCGATTTTTGTATATTATTATTTGGAATAATTTGAAAATTTTAAATAATATTTGAAAAGTTTTCGTTTTTTGGACAGGTTAGACAAAGTATGCCGTAGTTTATGTCATCTATTGTATAATAATATGTAATAAGTCTAAATAATTTAGTTTATCGACTTTCCCCGCATAACGTGAAAAATGTGTGAAAATATAACAAACATAGTACCTATATATCATACATCATATGGGGGCCTGTCGTGGTGCAACGACAGACCATCTGACTGTAAGCGCGTTGGGTTTGTTTTGGCTTCGATTTCCATCAAGCGAAGACTCAGTCTTGAGGGGCAGGGCTTAACACCGACCTTTATCTACTGGATCACGAAAATGACTATAATTCATACTCCAAATTGAGGATCGCAACTTCACCAATCGCGTTTAGTACAGACGCCGTAAGTTAAATCTCTATATATAATAAAAGGATAGAAAAGTCAATTCTGTACATGAAAGATATAAAAAAAATAAAAATCAGGTCGGTTTATATGTCGATTATAGAACCTAAAAAACCACTCAGCAGAATTCTTGTCTGTCTGTCTGTCTGTCTGTCTGTCGGATTGTTTGTTCGTCAATCACGCAAAAACTACCAGACAGAAATTGAAGATTTTTTGCATAGTATTAGCCTAGGGTCCCAAGGTTCCTTTTTTTTTGGGTTTTATTCCGAATTTCATTATAGTTTTCTTTAAAAAAAATAAAAACTGAAAAATGTAAATTACTTAAAATACCGATAACTACTGTATGAAATTAAATTATTTTTAGCATGGTTTAAAGTTCAAAGCCTAACGCGACTTATAGAATAGTTTTTATCATAGAGTACAAAGAAATTTTACCAGAAAAAATAACATAATTATTTTTTTTATTAAAAAATATAATTATGTTATTTTTTCTGGTAAAATTTCTTT
>JAAIXJ010000195.1:370039-402231 GCA_013403705.1 Heliconius hermathena
ATCTATATATATAAAAGGACTTGTGCTGACTGACTGAGGTAAGACGCACGCAGAGCCGTAACCGCTGATGGTAGAAACGTGAAATTTGGGCAGATGTTTATTTTCATATTCTGGACATCCACTAAGAAGGGAATTTGAAAAATTTTAACCCTAAAGGGATGAAATAGGGGTTAAAAGTTTGTATGGAAAAAAATTTTAATCTGTACCGATTTTTATAAAATTTGAAATTCAGACTCTTAAAAATATTTTATTGAACACGTGTTTCGTGGTTTTTTTAGAATTCACCCCTAATAAGCGGGCGAAGCCGCGCGCGCCCTCTAGTAAGGAATATAAATATCCACTTTAAATGGAATTCGAATTGATTATTTCAAGAAATAGATTTCGAATTGATTATTTCAAGAAATAGATGAATAAAACTGCCATGTAAGCCAAATTTTGTACGAAATAAGTAAAATACCAACGATATTATATCAGTGTGACCTTATAAATCAAACGTAAGCTAAGAGTGACCGACTGTTCCCCAGGTAGCCTATTAGTGACTGACGTACTCTAATGAGATGTTCCAATTTTCATGCATTTAACGTTTTTAAATGTATATAAATTAAATTGTAATATTATGTATATATTTAAGAAGACGTCGACGATCGACGTTGTGGGTTCGATTTCCGCTGAAAAGAGTTAGGAAAGTATAAGTGATGGTAGTAAGATGAGAGTAAAATTGGGCGGAACCGATAATAGCTATGATATAGCTCTAAGTTCCTAGTGCCTATCTTGCTCTCCGAGTGTAAGAATTTGACTGCTTGGCTTTGTTTTGTTTGCACATTTAACAAAAAATATGAATAATAATAATATACCGAAATCCATAATGTTATTTCATGCAAATGTAAAGGAAAGACAACCCTACCCAAAAGTGTAATACAAAAGGCACTATTTTAAAGGTAAATATGTTCGCAAGAAGAAGTTCAATTGAGTATACCAGATCGAATTGTGCAAAATCTATGAAGGTCCGAACAAAATGAGATTCTCAAACAAACGCCCGCCCAACGAACTGACGATCGCGTGAAATAAGATTTGTCGTTCATATTAGATTTTTTTATGTATATTTCTATTATTTTCTGAGGTTCTAATGCAAGGAGGCAAGGAAACAAAAGTATTGAATATTTCACACCTCTCAGTGGGAATCGAATTAATAACCGTTGCGTTTACAGGCACACTTTTGTGGCACCGGACCGCGATGGCCTCTGTAATGTAAAATAAATAAATAAAATTTCTATATATTATCTGTTTTTGGCTTTTCAATGATTATAGAGACACGATCATAATAAATGCTGAAACTCTACTCGAGTTTATATAAATTTTTAAATTCACCTTTTTTATTACAGTAAAAGTGGACATAATATCAAAAACACTCTATTCTCTAATTTAGAGACTATTTCTGACGAAAACTCGGAACTCAACGCCGCACTTTATACTTTTTGATAAAAATGAAAATTTTAGATAGAAAATCATCCAATCGTCGCGTACAGCTTAACACTACCTCACGGAACTATGTTATGTATCATGTTATTATTTTTAGTTACACCCTGCATCCCACTCATAGCAGGGTAGGCAGAGGGAACCTGAGTCTCTGGAGGCATTGCGTTATGAGTGGAACACAGCGCCGCGCATTGATTCATTGCCACAGCGAAGAAATAAAAATTTATTTTTCTTATTATTTCATTTCCTCAAGTGGTAATCGAATCCTTAACCTTCACGACTCAGTTATACGCTTGTGCCCCTGCGCCACGATTGACCTCAGTCATGTTAAATCACAAGAAATATGGATATAACATAAGAAATTCGATTATAAATGACGTGGGTTATTTTGATTTATTTTTATAAAGCCGCTTTGTATTTTACACACGAGCAACCATATCTTTTCGGACAGGCGCCCTTACAATTTGCTTATTTATATCATTTGTATAGCAGTGGCCGGTCCCGGCTCCGTGTGAATTCGTTTTGTTACATTTAGTATTGTTATACCAAAACTTCGAAAAATAAAAGTAAAAAAGACAAGCTTTTCATGTCTTTTACAGTAATTATAATAACGAAGCCATTTAATGGACTAGCGACCAAACCGCGGCTTCGCCAGATTTAACTTTTTGTTGTATTGTAGTCAAGTTATACAAAACTTTTATATAAATTGTAGAATATGTGTTATTCTGATGTACGTATATAAGCGATATTGATGTAAAGTATCATCTAAATCCATTTCCTCCGTCCTCCACTCTTGAAAATGAAATATTTTTATTTTCCTGCTCTGATCAGTGTATCTTGCGCTGACGATTACGTTAAAGCGGAAAGTGGGGAACGTAGTGTCTTTATACCAGATTCCTATGTAAAAAACTACATACAAAACAATAACAAACAGTATCAATGGTGTTGATAAGAAACGATAGTAAAATTGAAGTTTGCATAACTAACCCGTCTGGGCGCGTCTCCTCGGGCGTATGTAAATATGCGCGAATTGCGTCGCGCTAACTTTGATGATTACACGACGACACAATCATAGCTGTTGTTAATACAAAGGCTGATTAATGTGGGCTCTTAATCAAAGGATGGTAGTGTTGAGTTCCGGTATTCAAGACTTCGGCCAGCATCTGCCTGTTAATGCGACAGCTGTGGGTTCGCTTCCCATACGGAGAAACTAATAAAATAAAAAAATAAATAAATCAGCTTCACGCTGTATTCCGCACATAGCAGGGTAGGTAGAGCGAACCTAGTGTTAACACACTCCGTTCCCCATTTTCTGCCAAATTCTGGAGGCGTTACGTGTTGAGTGGCAGAACTCAACGCCGCGCTTTCCCTCGACACCAGAGCGAAGAAATGGAAATATAAATTTAAGTAAATATTTCATTTCCTCGAGTGGGGATCGAACCCACAACCAGCAGTCGGTTTTACAGTCACGCTTTGTGCCCCTGCGCCACGACTGGCCTCAGAATGAGAAACTAATGACTTTCATTTTATAGATTTGTGATCTTGATCTTCAATAATCAATCTTAACATTAGCTTTCTTCTGCAAATGCGGAATATAATGTGAAGCTAATAAAAGTATTGCAAGGTGTTTTAAGTCAAAAGTGGAAAATAAACTACAGCGACTCTATGTTTCTAATTTTTTTTGCGTGAAATTCAGAATGTAATGATTTATTAATAACTATAATTATAAGAATTTCGAGACATCTTTTAGGGCTCTCTCTAACTCATCTACAAAAATGTTCAAGTTCAACCTCGTCCAATAGTGAGTGAGTGACAACAGTCTTAGAGATCATTACAAATATTGATTTTTTCTTTTATGAAAACACCAAATCCATCAAAACAAATAACAAAAATCGTAGCTAAAGTTCTTAATTATATATTAACGAAGACGTAAAGTATGTACTTGCCGTATCGAGAAGTGGCTTCCATCCAACGATCATAGCCGGTGTCACGGAGTCTTACAAATAATTCAGTGAGAACTTTAGGCGCAAACACCCGCTTATGTTAATTTCAAAGCTGCTTCACCATTCAAATCCGATCTTGGAGTGTCTCGAATGCGATGCGGACCCTTCCTTGGAAAATTTTACTAAACTTATGCGGAATATCTTGAGTGAGTAAGCACTCGAGCTTAAATTGTTTGTTGGAGAAATATTTTCTTGCTTTTTGTATGGATGGATGAAATGGATGGTTGATAAAATAGTGTTACGGGTTGGTAGAGAAAGAAAGTAAAGGATTTTTTAGTGGCACACAAAATGGCACACGGTCTAATTCTAAACATGATGATTGTGGAGTAATAAAATAAAGTAATTTCAATCATATTTAAATTATTTTCATGCTCTGGTAGACTGTGCCTTTACATTTTGCCAATTAGCATAAAATGTTTTGAAAGTTAAAAGGAAAATGGAGAATGGAGTACTTTAATACTAGGTTACACATTTCTATATGCGGGATACAGCGTGAAGCTAAACTGCCTACACATAGTTTCTTTACTTGGTAAGGATAATAAAAGTCATTTAATAGTAGATCTATTACCCGGCTGGGTGACAAATTCATGCTGTAATTATTATTGAAAAAAAATGAAACAGTTTTTTCCCAAGTAAATCACATATCTACTAGTACAACGTACAAACATTATATTCTCAAAGAAAAATCTTAACCACAAAATCATATTTAAATCAAGACACAGAAAATAAATCTTATTTATACAAATAGGTATATTATAATATGTCAAAGTCTTTTCAACTGCGAAAACTAAGCTCGAAGATCTTTAAGAAATTTTGATAGATCATTACACAATTCAAACGGGGGAGTCAATTGTCAATTGACCCATTGAAAGGGTACTATCGCTACCGACGGCTACGCTTCACAGGATTTATTATTAGGGGAGAATTAGCTTTGTACTGGCCGCTTATATTTTACTGAAAGCTACTTGGGATGGACTGGTATTTAATCAGTAAAATTGTTTAAATTTGTTATTTTGTATGTGTTATTTAAACATTTGTTCAGAGTTAGAAGGAAATATTCATTATTTGGTTTACTTTACTTTCTAACTCAACTTCGACGGTCTCCAAGAGGTGCGAGTTCAAATTTGTTGTTTCTGAAAAAGTATAGGTTGTATTTTTAAAACCGTCGTGCCGCAGCGATACAGCGTCTAATTATTGTTAACGCGACCGTTGTGGCGGCTTGTGGGGAACGGAATGTCTTAATATAAGGTCCCCTATGTCTAACCTGATATATGCGGTATAGAGTAGGAAGGGATAAAAATTAATTAGTTCTTACATACATAATATTAAGGACGCAGCTAAGATATTCTGTTAGGGACACAAACACTTTTAAACTTTAATTTCTGCTCGTTTATTTGACTTAGGCTCTTTCATTCTAGTTTAAAATTTCGCAATATATAATATATATGTACCACAATATAGCTGTTATGATCTCGTAAGCTCCAAAGTACACAATCGCCTAAAGGATTCATTACAAGCACCAAAATGTTTCACTCAAAGCGATTCCATTATCTCAGTAAGCAATCAAAGTTCTCTCATCCCATAGATTCGATTAAAATCCCGCCTTGCACTTTATATCCAATTGGTTTGAGTTGCGAAAATAGATACTGTATTAGGAAATTTGTTAACAACTTATATATGTATAATATATGTTTTGTAAGACAGTATAATATAATATTTTTTTCACACTATATCCTGAAAGTAGCACCGCCCGATTTTCGAGATATTGTGTGTTGAGCATCAGGTATGAATGCCGTGCTCTGTCTTGTTACTAGAGCGAGTAAACGAAAATGATTCATTCTCCTAAGTGAGAATCGAACTTATAACCATTGTGTTTATATTCAGACGCTGTGCTGCTTCACCATGATGCGACAGCCTCCGTAATGATTTATTACAAAATTTGCTTCCATTTATATAATAAAATTCGCATTTTCCTTAACTTAATTGTTTGTGTACATTTACTAGTTTTCCATATTAGGACGTATTTTTTGTTCCAAAATAGAGCGTAGAAACTGCCAGTTACCATAAAACACTAGCCCAAAACAAACAATAGAGGACATCTCTGAAGCGTTTCCAATTACACGTGAGTTGGATAATAAAGAGTCCCTGTTTCTTTCACCCCGTACTGTCCGATTATTACGGATAAATGACCATCTTAAAGCGTGTGTGGTGTCCAAGTCATAAGCCAGTGAGCTTGTTGTGTTGTATAAGTTAGAAATAATTGACTTGAATAAAATAAATATTTGCTCAGAAATTACAAACATTATATTACTTTTTAGTATTTAATAATGTTATTTAGAGTGTAAGATTATGAAAATATAGAATTTTTTCTTCCTGTATAAAGTATTGTTATTCTTATAAAACATAAAAAATAAGGTAGTGGGAATCAAAATCGGGCCTTTTTGAAGTCGTTCAAGCGCTCTGATCATTAAGTTCTTTTTTTGTGGCAAAAGATAAGGCAAACGAGGGTATGAATAATCTGAATGTAAGTGATAAACGCCCACGATCACGTGTAACACCAGAGAAGCTACTGGTATGTTGCCCGCCTTTCAGGTGGCGATAGATGCGCTTTTGAAGGTACCCAAGTTGTATCGACCTTGAAACACAGACGCACGTAGACCGCACAGTAGTGGAGTGCCACGAATCCAGATGATGTGGTTGGTATTTGAGTTTGTGACCTACGGTATGGCTAGAAATGTCAAACAGTTCCCCAGAACAGTGCCCATGATAAATGGGTTAGAGAACGCACAGCGAGGAGAGTGTCAAGCCTTTCACAGATCATAGGGTCCCCAACGATTCGAACGGCTCTACGTTGTATGCGATAGAAAAGGTCACGCTGATACTGGCGTGTAGCAGCTCAGAGATTAATACACTACTCAATATGAGGCCGAACCCGTGCCCACGCATCGCCAATCGGTGTTTTGGCGTGAAACACTATCTCGCTCTGGTGATGACCCCCAGTCTCTTTGAGGCCAAATTAGCCTTGCTTTGCAGATGATCGCGATACTGGCAGTCACTGGAAACGCTAAGGCCCAATGTGCCGATACTAGGCTATACATGGAGTTTTTTGGAAGATTAGCGACACGACGAATGGAGTTTTTAGAATTTGCGCCGGTAACAACTAGTTACCGGCGTATAGTTAAGTTTTCTTGGGGTTGAATTAAGCCAAATTCCTTTCACTCCATGAGGAAATATCGAAAATATTCGAGAAGGGATGCCTCAACAAAAGACACAAGTTTATTTTGGCACTGGTCGACGTTTTCCCGAGAAAGACTTGCGCATCTGGAGTAAAAAGCGTCCTCTGTGCTATCATCTGCATAACAATGAATGCTAGAATCATCTAACATATCATTTATATGCACAAGAAACAGCGTAGCGTACAGCACGCAGCCTACGCAGGCTACGAATATATGCCCGTGAACGCCAACGTTCACGGGCATATATTCGTAAAAACGCGTCAACAGCGACCTTAATGCTGGGCCCACTCATCCACTTGCAAAAACTCTCGAGAAGCCCATAGGATGGAAGTTTAGCAAGGAGCGCCCCATGATAGACTCGATCGAAGGCATTCGCCATGTCCAAATTAACTGCCAGGCCTTCTTCCTTGCTTGCGATAACCGTATGTCGCTTGGGTTATCTAGAGCAGAAGATCACCGGTCCTTATCATTCAGCTTCACAGTTTCACGCTGTATCCCGCACACTGCAGGGTAGGCAGAGGGAACCTAGTGTTAGGACATTCCGTTCCCCACTTTCTGTCGAATTCTGTAGGCATTGTGTGTTGAGTGGCAGAACTCAATGCCGCGCCTGTCCTCCACACCAGAGCGAAGAAATGGAAATATAAATTTAAGTAAATATTTCATCTCCTCGAGTGGGGATCGAACCCACAACCCTTTGCCGTCATCATTCTTTATCGTTCTTTGCTTTATCATTCTTTGTCGTTAAATTTTATTGTAAATTCTTTTATTTTTCTTTTTCTTCTTTTTCTGTTGTTAGCATTACTGTCCGAATTTTTTTACAAATTTCCACTACCAAAACATAATTGCCAAGAATGATCACTTGGCAAGAGAGAATGACATTTATTAAATATCTATACATGTTATTCCACACTAATGATAGAAGATTTTTTTTTATTTATTTTTTTCTTATATCTTGCACTATACAATCAAAGCGGGTGCAAGCACGGAGGGCTCTGTATTGCCATCGTTATGGGAACTCATCTCGCGATATAGAGAATTGATAACTGTGCCTTTTTATTTGAGCGTAAAGTCCGACAGGAAATTGTTAAGGCCCGGTCTATTTAAGACCTGCCAGTGACAGTTTTTTATACGGAAAAGGGATAATTTTGTACAAAAAATATATAATATCATTTTGTGTTGTGTTCTTCCTTTTAGTGAGCGAAGAATACTATTATAAATTACTTATATTTTTAGAAAACCGACTAATTTTGAAAGTAGAAGAATTTGAACCCTTGCTTCTTGGAAACTGTCCAATACAAGCTATTTATTTCAGTAGCAGTGTGTGGGTTTATATCCCGCTATGTCCAATTTTTATTCGTTTTCTAAAAAAGTATTGTTTTTTTCTAAGTGTGGGAAAATACTTTAAAAATATTTTATAAATTTGTAACATTTTGAAGTTTTTCAATTTTTCCCCCAAAAAGAGTTAATGTGGTCTTGGTGAGCCCCGGCATCACTGTTTGACCAGACCAAGAAAATAACTTAGACATTATTATTTTGCTTCACTGTCTGTATTCCGAGTAAAGTAGAGAAGACAGAGGCAACCTAGTAGTAAGAAACTAATTTCGGAAATATAACGTATAGAGTATAAACATATTGAATACAAAACACGTCTCCCTCTGTCTTGGTACTAAAATGGTGAAATCAAAATAATTCTTTCTTCCGAATGTAAATCGATTAGGCATTATTTTTAAGAAATTCTTGGCATTGTATACTATTTTTAATTAAATTTTATATCCCCTGACCAAATGTATCATAATAATAACAAACATTCACACACGAGGGGTTCCAATACATTTGGTTCTAGTAAAATGTGATAATCCACTTTGCAAACAGTGTAGCTTACAAGTCTGCAAGGGGACCGCGTGAGAAGTAGCGCTTAGAACCTTTATTATTGATAACTGCATTTATTTGACGATAACGTTTTTTTTTGGTAAACAAAGCCCTTCTGTTTGGTTTAAAAAAACTTACCCTAAGCTTTTTTTAGTGATTTATATCGTTATAATAAGAAATGATAAGTATAATTGAATTATGATTGGAAATGGGGATTGTGATTTCTTTTTTGATATAATCATGTTTATTTTTTGAAGGAACTTATCTCTTGTGTGTATAATATTGCGTAACTGTAACTGCTGGATGAAGAATAGATAGGTATATATAATATGTAGTTAGTTACTTGTCGAATGAAGGTACTAAGAGAAAAAAAATGGAATTTCTATAGGATCAAGAAAAAACTATTTTACGATATATAAATTATACAAGTTACACGAGTGAGTCCACGACTATCACTATATGTTCGATATCAAACGTGATGGTCATGGGTTCAATCCCCACATGGGGTAATAATTATATTTAGATTTTACTATCCTCCTAGTAGTTAACAAAACGCGACGTTAATATCCGACAAATAACACATAGTGCCTCGAAAAAACAACGTAAAACTGCTTTAAATTCAACATTACTCCACAAAATACATTAAAAAAGTGCAAATGTCGACAAAACATATGTAATTGCATTAAACACGTGTGTCGCCCTGCACCGCGTCCGCGCCGCGTGTGTCGCGCGAACACCGCAAATGGTTCATTTGATTTTGAAAATTATAATTGAAGCTATTCGCCCCTTTTTGAATAGCGCGCTACGTGCTCGGAATGGCTGCCGGGTGATTTATGCGTGCTGACCAGTTGATGGCCGAAGCGAGAAATTATTTTAATTAATATAATAATTAATACAATTATATTATTATAGATAGGCCGAGACCAGTTGCAGTGCATGAGAACGAGCGTGCGACTGTAAACGCGACTGGTTGTGAGTTCAATTCCCATTCGAAGAGACGAAATATTAAATATTGTCGTGGCCTCGCTTTGGTAACGAAGCAAAGCATCAATTCCGCCACCCACGCGCAATGTCTCCAGAATTCGGCAGAAAGTCTGGAACGGAAGTGTCTTAACACTAGGTTCCTAAGTTCCCCCTACCTATTCTGCAATGTTCGGAAAACAGCGTGAAGCTAAAAAAATATATATTTCCCAGTGAACATTCAGCTTTATTCTTTATTATTTGTATTGCGTGCACGTAGACCTCTTTAACGGCTTGCGATTGAGTTTTTAATGCTCCGCTCAAATATATTTACTTTTATCGTTAATTGTGGAAATGATGTCGAGTTGATGGTAATTATTTTACACTTCGAATTACTGTTCGCGTTTATTGTATTTTAATTATTGGCTGTAAAGTGGTTGAAAAGTGATTTCTTTTTGATTCACGCATCAGTCCTCTAATATGTATTAACGACAGAGAACTGCATCCATTAGGTGTCTAAGGTTTCTAAGTCTATCTCTAGTTATAAGCCATATTTAAGTAGCAGATAAATATAAAACTGTTGATTAGCTGATAATAATGAAAAAGTTAAAAAAAAGTACGGACCACGTGTCTGTAGTGTTTAGTTAAAATTAATAAAAAAAAAACGGATTCTAAGGATTACGAAATGTGGGAGGTTAGAGTAATTAAAAGTAATTCGGTAAGTAAATACTTGAGATACTGTGCTTATGTCTTATGTATGTCTTAGCAAATATTTAATACGCAAAAGAGAGACTGTACAAAGATGCATACCTTTCTACAGTAACAATGAAAAGACATACCTACTAATTATATAAAATATTATTTTTTGTTGTAATAATCAATTGACTATCTTTAATATAAATAACAATATTACAGATAAAATATCTCTTATTTCAATTTATATTCTAACATAGAATATCTTAAGGTTGCGTAACGCTCGTATGTTATAATGGCGTTATAATAATTTAAATATAATAATAAAAATAAAAATATAATAACTCCCCCGAGTAGGGATCGAACCTGCTCATAAAATAACATAGTGGTGTATCTACTTATTTTCAAGTGCCTTTACAATTTTTGATTATAATTATGTATGTGGGCGTGGAAAGTACTTAAATATGTATTAGCTACTTTCAAATCAATACACACTAATGTCCATTTTATTTGTCTTAACATCAGAATTGAGTAATGAAGCAGATTTAATTTTTATTTCTCTAAACAATTCATAAATAAATACCAATTTACTTAGAAAAATACTTTAAATTATTATATACAGAGCTTTCATCCGCTTCGCACGGGACCTTAAAAAAAGAAATTTCTTAACTATATATTTTTATGTGTGTCATATTGCTTTAAGTGTACGACGCAAATGAATCAGTTACAACTAGTTAACAAAGCCGTGGATACAAGTCATTCGCATTCACCTTTTTTGATAATAGGAAGATGTTGATATTTCCACAGTCTTGGTAGGTAAAATGTAGCATTGGAACTATACAGCAAGCATTTTTTATATAGCATCACGCTGTACCCCGTACATAGTAGAGTAGGCATAGAGACTTAGGATCCTAGTGTTAAGACACTCTGTTCTCATTAAGATACTTCGCATACATTGCGCTTTGCGAGTGGTGGAGCTCAGCGCATTTGCCTCTATATAAAATTTATATAAAATAATATACAACAGAGTGTCATATCACTATTTTTTCCCTATATCTTTCAAAAAGTATCTATAAAACATAATATTTTTCCATATAATACAGGGATCGACGTATGACGCGATGCGGCGAGGTATATTGCAAATCAAACGAAATCACTGATTGCGCGTCGCTCACAGCCGCCAGTACAGTGTTTGCGGTTGTTAACAAGTTGACATATTGCGTTGTATGCCGTTCTCAACGGGTGATGCTTATAATAACCTGTTTATTACGTCTAATTTGATAGTAATTTCTGGTTCTCTTTATGCTTTTTAGGTGAGTGGAGAGATTCTTGTGTTAAATATCTCCGTTCATTTTTTATGAGTGTTTAAAAGTGACACTGTTGATTATAATAAAATCTAAATATTTATTATTCAATTATGCTTTTGCTTGTAGATACTTTAATCGTGAAGTTATATGATAATATCAGTAGTGTCAGTCCTACAGTAACCTACCGCCAACTAGTAAGGTAGTTAGTGCTGAAAAATGCCTAGAAATGTATAGGTAACTGTATTAGCTTTAATAGTGAAAATGAAGAGCATTTAAATCTACACAATATTGTCTTGGATAAAATAATAAAAAAAAATCAGCTTCACGCTGTATCCCGCACACAGCAGGGTAGGCAGAGGGAACCTAGTGTTAGTGCATAAAATAATAAGCTTTGATATCAAAGACTCAAATAGAAGCTACTATGAATGTGCTTCCTGTTGTTCAAAATAGTCATTCTACTTGTACTTATAATTTTGAACTTAAATGCACGTAAACGTTACAACCATAAAAAGGCAGTATTACCTAATACGGCCTTCGTGGCGCAGGGGCGCAAGTATGTGACTATAAACGCGACTTTTGTAGAATCAATTCCAAATATGAGGAGATAAATATTTTTATTTCCTATCACTGGTAACGAAGCAAAGCGTGGCGTTGAGTTCCGCCACTCAACACGCATTACCTCGACAGTTCAGTGGAACGTGGGGAAACGGAAAAGTCTTAATGAGATCGAAGAAAAAAAGGATTACAGAACCTCACAAATACTCTCTAAAACTCATTTAATAGATAGTTTATGAAGCAGCAGCGTATTCCATTCCTGGTGTTATTATTATTTTTTTAGTTGTACACTCCTAAGGCACTCCATTGCCCATGCAGCGCCCGAATTTTATATTGAAAATTGAGCCGCGGAACTCAACGCCACGCCTTGTCTTCTTACCAGAGCGAGAAAGTGAAAATAACACATGTCCCTGAGTGAACATAATCAAATTTACATGTTCAATTCAATTATATAAAACGACAATAGTAGATTCAATTCCCGAAACCGTTTGCAAGATACTTTTCATGACTTCGAATTTAAAGACAAACACCAACTATGCAGACGGTCCTGTCTGCGATCCATTTAATTAATAGCGATTTACTAGTTAGTAGTCGTAACGTGCAACGCCTAACTCACTTAGCTCCACCAAGCCTTGTCATGGTAATGATTTTATGGGAAATATATAGAATTATTTTACTTTTTTTTAAGAAAACGTATAAATAATTGTACCTAGTGGAATTGGAACTCGCGCTTCTTGAACACAAAATTTTTCCTTTATAAGATTTCATAGATTTTTTTTTAAGTGTGGAAACACTTTAAAAAATGTTAAAAATTGATTTATTTTTATATGATACATATTTTATATCTATATTTCTTTTTGAAAAATAAATAAATATTGATAGAACTTTTATAGGAGCTTTATTTACAACAAACAGATTATTAATGTAATGGATATTTGTTTTGTTTGTTTTTAAAAATTTTAAAGTGTTATTCCACACTTAGGAAAAGAAAATACTTATTGATATCTAGGGTTCGTATCAGTATCTTATGTGCTTAACAAGACCAAAGACAAAAAAATACCAGAAATCGAACCCATAACCGTAATGTGTATAACTAGAATACTTACCCCCGGATGATGGTGACAAATCAACAAATTGTATCCACACTTATCACGTATTAGGCACTTAAATAGATCAACATGTAAAATACTCGAGGCTTAAAATTATTTTCTCTATACAAATACCGATATCCAATAGAAAATGTTATATAAAGTAATATTTAGAAAAGCTCGAGCACGTGTGAGTATGTAGAGAAGTTTGTATGGAGCGTTTCCTACGAACTGAAATATCGCAGATTAATTTATCCAAAGCCGAGAGTATAAGAGATGGTTTAACACTTAATCGAATTAGCCTCGATCGTGGAGCTTCGTGTAGTTCAGAATTCCTACTTTACTTATACATTTGAACTTTAATGTACGTGAATGTGTACAGCGTTTTTAAAGTATTGAGGTTTTGCACAGGTAGCTTGATTGTTTTGAATATCCTGATTTGATTGTTTGTTATTTTTTAGCTTTATGCTGTAAAAAAATAATTTAGAGAGTTGAGTTACTTGACATAGCTATCTATCTACAAGCTATCCAAAGAAGTTAGTGAAAAGAACATGTAAAACATGCCTTTCTCCAATTGAAATTTGACTTTGTCTTTCTTGACACATTCTGCGACTGCAAATATTATGGTTTACAATTCAATGCCCCCTCAAAAGAATTATTTAGTTTCCTTTTTCTACTCTTCTAAAACAAAATATGGTGTCCAGTTCAGTAAGCAAGCAATGTCTTTAATGCGGGCCAAACGTGGAAAATGAGTGCCTTGCCACTAAGTTCCTTCAGAATATATGTGAAGCTGAAAAAAAAAACAGTAATTCGAATCTACAACCGTCGACGGCAGCTATACATATTACTGTACGCAACGACGATATGCATATTACCTAAGATTTAGTTAATCATACTAGGGAGTAATGCAGAAATGCGTGTAGCATACTATATGACCTCTGGAACCTTTGAGTGCCACGTGAGTGCTAGAATTATATATTTAGACCTTATATAACTCCATAAAATGATGCCAACAGATATTTATTCTGATATTGGCACATCGTTTGTGGGCGCTTATAATGAATGATATCTGTAAATTTTAAAGACTAACTGCAATTCATTATCTGAAAATTTATACCTTCATTGGTCAAATTTTCTTTTGAAGTAATATCTTATACTCAGGGAAACATTCTAATTGAGAAAGTTTTATCATTAAGTGTAATGCGCATTGTAATTCAGAAGTATTTAAATAAGACGTTTTTAAAAAATTACCCTTACATAAAGCTATAAATTTAAAAACATAAGCAATAGTACGCTGCATTCTAAGAAGATTAGAAAAGCGACTTAAATTTACTTTAACTTATTTACTGATCGAGTTTACTAGTCATGATGTGAATGAGGAGTGTATCCCAATGTTTAGTCGGCTCGCCTAATATTTCCAAAGCACGTAAGTTTTTATTAAATTGATCAATCAATCGTTTCATATCAATAGAAGATTCACTTTTAATGAAATCAACATTAAATAAATTATGAACATGGTTTTGTACTAGCAAACGTGTATTGTTATATCTATTACATAATAATGTCCATGCAATAGTATAGTTGCTAGCCGAAAACTCAATGGATTGAATGATCAAAGCCGCAGACCCCTCCAGAGACGACCTAAGATAATGAAATTTATTTATTTCATTCACTGCATCGTTTAAATGTATGAGACTGGTGAACATATAGTGAAACTCAAGCCAATTGTCATAAGAACCGTGAAATTTTGGCAAATCAGTAGTAGGCAACTTAACTAGATTATGATTACTTAAACGAGAGTTATCCACATTATCACATTGTAATATTTTAGTATTAGAAGATATTAATTCTTGAGCCTATGAAAGTGATTGATAATATAAAGACTCAAAATCATTTCTTTCACTTGACTGGGCATCAATGTCATCGACTAAACACTCAATTTTTAATTGTACTTCATCATAATGATCATATAAACATTCGATCTTACCTATTCGTAGCTGCAATTCATTTACCTGTTCATTTATGTACTTAGTAAAATTAGTCAAACGGCCTTTATAACTAGCTCGTTTTTTAATAAGTTATTTTTCCTCTCTCTCCGACATTTTAGGAATCTCGGGAGTGAACAAGCCTGAAATTGAAAGAGTATACAATGTATAACTAATTTAAGATTATTTTAATTTATGTATATATATGTACTTACTTATGTAAATAGAGTTATATATATATATATATATATATATATATATATATAAAACACAAATATTTTTTATTATTAAAATATCTATTTAACTATTTAAATTTTGTCTTAATATTTTGTAACTTTTTATTTTATTTTTATTTATATTCAATTACCAATTAAAACAAAATTAAACAATTAATATTTTTACAAAATTCAGTTAATATTATATTTTATAAAGTTGTAAACTATTCATATGCTTGTATTAAGTTGTAAAACATAATATAATTATTGTATTAATACAGTAACAAAACTAGCTAACACTTATCAAATTACTTATTACACAATAGGCAAATCATTTTTATTTAATAATGTTTAAATAATGAAGTACTAAACATTTAGAGTTATATTATTTAAAAATAAATGATGATTATATGAGAAATTAACTTTTACTGTTTTATAAGAATAATCTAGTACATACCTGTTAAAACTATGAAATATTGTTAAAATAATAACAATTAAATATACTTAATTGGCAATAAACAATTTACCAAATATACATAGTTTTACTTTAAAATCACAAATTAATGTAAAAGGCAAATACTAGTAACCTGGATAGAAAAGAGTAATGGATTAATATTAATAATATTCCTATAATTAAACACTGATCACTTCCCTTATTTTTGGGCAATTCGGCTAGCTGGATCATGTAGTGGAATTCTTTCTCTATCAGGTTGACTTCTTTGAGTAATAATTAAAACAGCAAATTTTGGTGTGGACACGTGAAATTCTCGCGTTGAACAAGAAAGAAATATTACAATGCTATGGTGGGGTAATTGTAAGACAAATAAAATACATTATTTATATCACCTATGAGCGTATGTGTAATTTAAAAATAATTGCTATTAAATTATAACAGACGTTTGGCCGGAACAGTGATCTAGTATATATTTAATATTTATATATCTGAGACCATGATTATAGGCTCGATCTTTGTTTGGGTGAATGTAAAAACTCTTATTGTTTTCGTTAAAATGGAATAGAGGAAATGCTAAAAGGTAAATAAATCGACTGTTTTATTAATATAATATTTTTTATAAAATAGGTTCAAAAAGATTTAGCATCTTTATTACATTTTATGTATTTCGTTTATATCAACGACTACGCAAGTAATATTGATTTTTTTTTTCAATTTCATTTTTGTTTTTATACAGGAAAGGTATAGTGTCACGTCACTTTCCTCCCGAATTTCGAAATTTCGTAACACAAACGTATTTTTTTTAAAATGTTATCTCTATACATATATAACTAGGGGCCGTTCAAGTATTACGTAAGCACTGTAGGGGGGCGACGAGGTCTTGGGTTTGCTTATTTTTGATGACATTGGGAGTGGGGGGTTCTAGCTAGTAATTACGTAAGCAGAATTATTTATTTTTTCATATATATTATGGCTATATTTGGTAGACGTATCTATGGTAGACGATATAACTATTTATTTTATAATATAATATAAAAGTTTATTATATCTATTTAGCGAGAATAGCACGAGTCTAAATTTCTAATTTTATAAAAAATTGTGGCGAATTAAGGATTTTTCCATACAAACTTTCAACCCTTTATTTGCACCCTTAGGGTGTGAATTAAAATAAATCACGAAATACGTATTCAATGAAATATTTTTAAAAGTCTGAATTTAAAATTCAATAATTGTAAAGAAACTGCTTACGTAATACTTGAACGGCCCCCTAGCGGCCAGCCTGCGGCTTCGCCCGCTTAAACTACATGCACATTATTAATTTAATAAACAGAATTGATTGAAAGCGATTCCAGGAAGCGCGGGTTCGAGTCCCGCTACGTTCATATTTATATACGTTTTCTAAATAAGTATTTTTCTTTCCTAAGTGTGGAATAACACTTTAAAAAAAATTATTAAAAATAACCATGTTATTTATTTTTGTCACTTATTAAACACTGAATCAATAGTATGTAGGTATCCGAAATTATTAAATAAAAGATTCTTTTCATTACTTATTAACCGAGTCTAAGAAAATATGATTCAAGGTTGAAAATATTATTATTAAGAATATATGTTTTGTATGTTTGAAGCCAGTCACGACGCAGGGGCACAAAATGTGACTGTAAAACCGATTGGTTGTGGGTTCGAAACCCCGAGGAGGATCACTTGAGGAGATGAAATATTTACTTAAATTTATATTTCCTTAAATTTATTTATATTTATTTAAAGTGGGGAATGGAGTGTTTTAACACTAGGTTCCCTCTGCCTACCTGCTGTGTGCGGGATATAGCGTGAAGCTGAAAGAAAAAATATTTCCAATGCCTCCAGAATTCGGCAGAAAGTCCCACTTTCTAAGACACTTTCTAAGTTAAGCACATTAGTTCCCTCTGCCTATCCTGCTGTGTGTGAGATACAGCGTAAAGCTGATTTTTATTTGCATATAAAGTCCTATACCTGCCTCAAAAACACACGAGTAGTGTTTTTAAGGCAGGTAACTCAGACAAGGTAAAGCGTAATAATACAGTTCATCAAACTATCAGTGTGATTTAATATAGCCAGATTTTTTTCATTTCGAATCAGTAGTATCCGAAATTACCGCGTTAACCAATCAATAAGTTTAAAAAATTAAGCAATTTATGTATACTTAAATACTGAAATAATATAAGCAGTTGAAGTAAAAACATAAATTGGTTGGTATTATAACAATTATAATTTGGTTTCTTTTATCTATTTATAAATGTGTAAATGTCGTGAGAAATATATTTTTAATATAGAATATAAAGAGTTGATTTGTAGCTTCGTTCTCCCATGAAAGCAATGGTCTAAACCTGAATGAGAAAGGCAAATGTTCTGATATTTGAAAGAAATGAAAAAAAGACGGAATGCAAGATCAGTCTAAATGGTAACAAATTAGAATAAGTGAATGAAGTCATACTTCGAAAAAGTATGTTCATTAGAGATGGAAGATACAAAATGGATGTGGAAAAGCGTATTGCTGCCGGTAACGTGGTTAACAGTGCCTTAGCTGTATTGATGAAACAGCAAAACGTCAGTACAGCTGCGCGTTTGGCCGTACACAATGTAGTACTGGTACCGACGCTGTTATACGGCAGTGAAACGTGGGTATTGCAGAAGAAGAATGAAAGCGAAGGAATGCCGTGGAAATGCGATCTCTTCATAGGATATGCAGAGTCAGCTTAGCTAGTCGAATCCGCAATTAACAGATACACATAACTTAAGATACTAGGGAGGATGTCGCGGTGAGAAAGAAGAAGAACGTGCACAGCTGGCTTGGGCACGTTGAACGAATGAGTAATGAAAGAACGGCAAAAAAGATTTATGAAGGAAAAGTGAGCGGTAAGAGAGGTAGAGGGAGACCTCGGTTGACCTTCGAAAATACAGTCAAATCAAAGTTACTGCACGGTAAAAGCATGAGGACCTTCTGGAGAGCATGTATGAAGAGGTTGAAGACAGAGGACGAGGCGAAAGAGGTATGTAAAGACCGTAGCGTTTGGCGCTCCATTCTCCTTGACTACTCCGCTAGGGATACAGCGCGAAGCTATGCCCTTCTCAGTCCTTGTTGCCAGGGTCTGCCGTCTGAACCGACCTACTCCTCATTGCACGTCACAGCATCATTGTTTGTTAGTCCACTCGCTATCATGTGCTGCATCACAACATTCATCTAAACTGAGGGCGTCCGGTGTCTGTGAACTTAGCAGACCATTTTCCAGCAGATCAAAAATAAATTAGAGTTCTCTTCGCATGCAGCTGAGTTCTATAGTTCCTGATAGATTTTACAAATAGTTCTGGCGTTTTTACCCCGGAAAAAGTTACTTAAAAAAATGATCTGCTAACTTCCCGTAGCAGATCATTTTTTTTCAAATAATAATCGGTGCGAGTTCTGAACACATAGGGATGGAAAAAATTGTTCCTGATCATTTTTAACAATAGTTCTGTTGATTTCACGAAGAAAAAAATTTTTTAACAAAAAGAAAGAACGTTCGTTTCATAAACAGTTCGATAGGTAAAGTAATTTTAATAATAAATAAAATTCAGATAGACGCGAGAACTCTTAATTTTATAATAGAATACAAGTCCTTCTATGATATTTATCTTGAAAAAAGACCAGAACTCCTGAAAAAATGCCAGCAGAGCATACTTGAATGTATGAAATAATGAAAAATGTCTATTTAAACTCTTCATATGACTTAGTTCTAGATATTTTTTTTCTGATTGTACGCAGACTCGGGAACTCTTCGCTTTCTAATATGATATGAATAGTTCTATAATAAAAAGTAAATGACAAAACCAGAACTCTCAAAAAACTGCCAGCAGAGCATAGTTGAACATTGGATTTGTTAAGAAATATAAAATTAATTTGTTGAGACGTAAAAATATTTTTTAAAAATAGAGACATCGTGCTGAGAAGCGAGAACTCTTCATTTTACAATAGAATAATAATATTTCTATGATATTAATTTGGAAAAAAGGCCAGAACTCTGAAAAAACTTCCAGCAGAGCATAGTTGAATGTATGAAATATTGAAAAATGTCTTTTTAAACTCTTCATATGACTTAATACTAAATATTTTTTTTCTGATTGTACTGAGACTCGGGAACTCTTCGACTTCTAATATGATATGAATAGTTCTATAATAAAAAGTGAATGACAAAACCAGAACTCTGAAAAAACTGCCAGCAGAGCATACTTGAATGTATGAAATAATGAAAAATGTCTATTTAAACTCTTCATATGACTTAGTACTAGATATTTTTTTTCTGATTGTACGCAGACTCGGGAACTCTTCGATTTCTGATATGATATGAATAGTTCTATAATAAAAATAACAACATTCAGCTAATCTGAGGGCATCCGTGGGTCTAACTCCAGAGACAAACATAGCGATAGCAATATCACCACTATAAACACGTATTATACCTCCAGGGACAGACATAGCAACAATAACATAGTTTAGTCTTCCGATATACTTTTAAGACCGGCGCATGACGCTTAAATTATCCGCTACGTCACAAACTCCAAGACTACCTCGAATGATTGTGTTACGTATGCATGCAGACTGGGATACGTGGTATATCCTCCTCTGCATCTTTGTTTCTGTGACGTGACGTGAACCTAAAGGTGACGAGAATAGTAATAGAATGTTAAATGTGTACTAGTAGTACTATTTATAAGCTCAGTTTAAGAAGCAGATATATATAAAACTAAAGTTAATCATTATGAAAAACTTAAAAAAGTACGAACCACGTATATGTAGTGTTTAGTTAAAATATATTTTAAAAAATAACGTGATGAGATCGTGCTGGCCAGCATTCGCTGCTGTATACAATAAGAACTGGTCGGATCACGCTCTAGTGGTTGTCTATTCCTTTAGTTTCTCAAGTTAGGAGGAGACAGGAAGATAAGAGAAGGCAGTAGGCCTATGACCAACTCCAATTATCCTGGCTTCTCCAGGATCCTGTGGGGGTACATGGTGATCCTCTTGCAAGTTACTATGGTTTCAGATGTCTCAAAAAAGGGTCCTAAAAGCGGCGATGGCCAACATTGGCCTTCCACCAAGGCCTGCCCTACTCTGTATGGCCTTGCGAGATTTCTTTTATTTATTTTGAATGCCAATTACTTCCAAAGATACGATATCATATCTTTAAAGACATTTGCAAGGTTAAGACACATCGGTTGACGTAGGAATTACTGGATTTGACTTTAACTTTATTACCCTCCTTTGCGTTACGCAGTCAGTTAGATACATCAGAACCAGTGGTAATTAAATAAGGAAGGAAGTTGAATAAAAACACTAGTAGTATATAAATGAATATATAAACATACGTGCATTTGTGTTTACACAGTGTACGATTGTTTTTAGATTTGGTGGTGTTCTGTTCAAGTATAAATAAGGAAGGTGTTTTGTATAAACTCAATATAATTTTCAAGATGAAAACGACCGTTGCATTATTTTTAGTATTGGTAAGATTTCTTTTTTTTAATTTGTTTGTGCTTTAAAAAACACAATGATACATATTGATAAACTAGATGAAATAACAATTTATATTTTTGAAGAAGAAAGAGACAGAGTCATTTTTTCAGCTTCGCGCTGTATTTTGTATATAGTAGAGTAGGCAGAGGAAACCTGGGAATCAAAACCTAAGACACTCCGTTCCCATTAAAACATATACAAATATTTCATTCACCAAGTGAGAATCGAACCCACAACCGTAATCATCACCACTTTGTGCCACTGCGCCACAACGGGCGCAATTTATATTTTATCATGGATATAAAAGGGTAAGCAGAGAGAAGAAAAGAGTTCTATATAAATTTGACATATCTGTGACTATCATCATCATCATCATCATCTTTCGCATTGTAGCTTCTACGGATGAACCGATTTTGATCGACTTTTTTCTAATTGAAAGGTGACTTAACCAAGAGAGTTCTCGATTGATTCGCCTTTCAAAAATATTTTCTAGTTCATAAAAAGATATAAGAATTCCATATTTCGTATCTTATTATTTTACCAACACTGACTGCACATGGTAACCTTTTCAGCTTCATTTCGATTAATAGGAGACCCAATTCCTTAATAACAGATGTGTTGTGGTTGAACTCATTGTAATAGATTATTTAATGCCTCGGTTATAAACAGTCATTCTTCCTTCTTTCTTCGTAGTACTTCTGTACACCCAACTTCTTATTTAACAAAAAACGTAATATAAATTTTTGTTTTGTTTTTCAGTGTCTGGTGGCAGTTCAGGCTCAGCCAAGTAAGGCTCCTTAAAAATATTTTAAATGTAATTGAAATCGAATAAACACTGAAATTCTATAAAAATATTCTATTACCAAAAGAGGTTTCTGAGACCGTTTTTTGTCAAAGTCAGAAATCAAAAGTTAAAATATCGGTCATCGTGACGCAGGAGCACAAGCGTGCAACAGGTTTTGGATTTGATTCACACTCGAAGATTTTTTTTTTCGATGAGATTAATTGCACATTTAGTTCTGCCACTAAACTTGTAATTCAAATTGAAATTCAAAATAATCTTTATTCAAGTAGAGTTCAACAACCGGCTCGGAAGGCAGTTCTGCCGGCAAGAAACTCAACAGTTGCTCTTTTCAATAATTGAGTTTACAATTTTAGTTTACACTAGCGGCTCGCCCACGGCTTCGCCCGCTTAAAATACATGATTATTGATTTAATAAGCAGAATTGATTGACAAACTATAATGACTTCTAATATGATTTTTTTACGACATTATCGTCAAAGAATTTTTTAATAGTTTTAAATAAAAAAATACGACCATTGTTCATATTTGATATTTATAAAATATACCTACATAAAGCTAATTATTTATTACACGTATATATTTTTGTAACTTTATGTTCTTTTTACCTATATAATATACTCTGTTAAATGTGCTGATGTCAGTGAATAATTTAATTTAGGTTGTAGGATTCATAATATTCTTTGTAAAATAACTGTAATAATTGCATATTAACTCCTGTACAGTTTTTAAATTAGTTACATATATTATATGAACGAACCAACCAAAAAATCTTTGTATTTATTTGATATTTCTTTCAAGATCGTTCTTTATCTCTGTGTTGAATTAATTACGACTTCTTTCAAATGATGATAACTTTTTTTTTAATAAACCGATTTTGATGAACTAAACTTTAGTATTTAAGTTGAGTTAAATTAAAGCAATTGGTGAAATTTTCAAGTAAATCAGTACAGTACTTTCAGAGAAAAATGCGGACAAAAATATGTCGACAGACAGACAGACAGACAGACAGACAGACAGACAGACAGACAAGAAATTAAAAAAAAATCTTTCTGCTTTCTATTATTCTTTTTAAGTGTCCCTCTATCCATTTCAGTCAAAATTACTAAATATACAGACAAAATATTTTTACTGTCTTATTATATATAGTTTACATATAGTTTTATATAATAATACAATGGATTAATGAATTAATTAAGTTTTTATCCTTCAAATATACTTAATTCTTGGACAGTATAACAAGCTTTCAAAATAAACATAGTTATTACAGTTATTTTAAATATCTGTAGTGATAGATTTAAAACACAGCGTGGAATACTACTACTATTACTTTTTAGAGGCGATAACTAGGCTAGTTTAAAAATTTCTCTTTTTTCTCGTAATTACCGTATATCTGTCACTGCTTTTGGTATAACATTGACTAATAGAATATTATAATATATATAAAATAAATAAAAAATCAACTTCACGCTGTATCCCTCACAGTGCAGGGTAGGCAGAGGGAACCTAGTGTTAAGAGACTCCGTTCCACACTTTCTGCCGAATTCTGGTGGCAGAACTCTACGCCGCGCTCCTCCTGGACACCAGAATGAAGAAATGGAAATATAAATTTAAGTAAATATCTCATCTCCTCGAGTGGGGATCGCACCCACCGTCACAGTCGGTTTTACAGTTACACTTTGTGCCCCTGCGCCACGACTGGCCTCAAATGTATATATATATATATATATATATATATATATATATATATATATATATATATATATATATATATATATATATATATATATATNTACTAACGGTCCGCTTGCCAATGAAGTCAACAAACTTAAATTCCACCATATTTGATCGTCTCAGCAGTAAGCGGAGATGATCAAATATGGTGGGCCACGCGTCTTGGATTTGTTCTGGTGTTTGTGCAATTTATGCTGGAAATCAGGGGAGGTCTCAGACAATTGGCGAGGTGCAGTCATCATGCCTTTGTATAAGGGCAAAGGTCCACAGATAGACTGCGCAAGCCATAGGGCTATCAGTTTGATTAGCTTAGGTAGTAAAGTGTATGCTAACCTTTTAACGAGCTGAATGCAAGAGAGATCTGAAAGGCTGTTGTAGGAGGCCCAAGGAGGCTTTAGACCTGGAAGAGGGTGTATGGATCAGATCTTTTCCCTCCGCATGATCACGGAAAAATTTTTGGCCGTTAACCAAAAAGTTTTCTGTGCTTTTGTGGACTTGGAAAAGGCGTTTGACAGAGTTGTAAGAGCGAAATTATGGGAGATACTACCCCGGTACAATGTGAGCGGACCCTTGCTGCAGGCTGTAAAGTCTCTTTACAGAGATCACTCAGCCTGCGTGCGAGTAGGAGATGGCATGTCGCCCTAGTCTGACATTAGATCGGGTGTTAAACAAGGTTGCGCCATGTCAGCTTGGTTGTTCAATTTGTATTTGGATAGCTGTCTCCAAGGAGTGAAACAACGTGATATAAGAGTGAAAGTAGGTGACCTGAATGTGAATTGCCTGCTGTACGCAGATGATGCAGTGCTTATTGCATCATCAGAATGCGAGTTGAAGACAGTGGTCACCACTCTGAAAGAATATAATGGTCTAAGCCTCAATGCGAATAAGACAAAGGTTCTGATTTTTGAAAGAGATGAAGAAAGGACGGAATGCAAGATCAGTGTGAATGGTAAGATATTAGAACAAGCGAATGAAGTGGTATACTTGGGAATTATGTTCAGTAGAGATGGGAAATATAGTAAATCATACAATGGTGACAAACTCGGTGAGAGTTTGTCACCATTATATGGAGGATGTGGCGGTGAGAAAGAAGAAAAACGTGCACAGCTGGCTGGGGCATGTTGAACGAATGAGGGATGAAAGAATGGCAAAAAAGATTTATGAAGGAAAAGTGTGCGGTAAGAGAGGTAGAGGGAGACCTTCGAAAATACAGTATCAAAGATACTGGAGGAAGGTCACGTAAAAAGCATGAGTACCTCCTGGAGAGTATGTATGAAGAGGTTGACGACAGTGGACGATGTGAAAGAGGTATGTAAAGACCGTAGCGTTTGGTGCTCCGTTCTCTTTGACTACCCCGCTAGTGATACAGCGTGAAGCTGTGCCCGTCTCAGCCCTTGTTGCCAGAGTCTGCCTTTTGAACCGACCTACTCCTCATTGCACGTCACAACATCATTGGTTGTTAGTCCACTCGCTACAATGGCCTGCATCACAATATTCTATCTAATCAGAGGGCGTCCGGGGGTCTAACTCCAGAGACAGACAGATAGCGATAACAATATCACCACTTCCTCCAGGGACAGACATAGTAACAATAACATAATTTATTAGCCATGTCATGCTCTTGGAGCATGACGCTTTTGGAACTTATCCGATACGTCACAAGCTCGAATGACTGTGTTGCGTACCTCGAATGACTGTGTTACGTACGCATGAATACTGCGATACGTGGTATATCCTCCTTTGCATCTTCGTTTCCGTGACGTGACGTGAAGGTCATCAAGGTGACGAGAATAGTATTAATATAAAACTAAAACTGATAATTATGAAAAACTTAAAAACCACGTGTATGTAATATTCAAAAAAAAGAAAGTGACGAGATTGTGCTGGCAGCAGCAGATTTGCAGCATTCGCTGCTATATACTATAAGAACTGGTCGGATCACATTCTTGTAGTTGTCTATTCCTTCAGTTTCTCAAATTTGGAGGAGATAGGGACATAAGAGAAGGCAGTAGGCCTATGACCAACTCCAATTAACTTGGGGAGTTCCTGTGGGGGTACATGGTGATCCTCTTGCAAGTTACTATGGCTTCAGATGTCTCAAGAAAGGTTTCTAAAAGCGACGCTGGCCAACATTGACCTTCCACCAAGGCGTACCCTACTCTGTATGGCCTTGCGACATTTCGTTTATTTATTTTGAATGCCAATGATTTCCAACGCTACGAACTGTAGTTAATTTTGATTATTATCATGTCTTTAAAGACACTTGCAAGGTTAACGTAACAAATCGGTTGACGTAGGAATCACTGGTACTTGTCTTGACTTTAACTTTATTACCCTCTTTCGCGTTACGCAGTTAGTTAGATACATCAGTACCAGTGTACCATAATTAAAGAAGGCGGAAGTTGAATAAAAACACTAGTATATAAATGAATAATAAGCAATATATAAACATGGCACTGTTCAAGTATAAATAAGGAAGGTGTTTTATGTACCTCAATACAATTTCCAAGATGAAAACGACCGTTGCATTATTTTTGGTATTGGTAAGATAACTTTTTCTTTTTTCAAATTTATTTGTGCTTGAAGAAACACAATGATGCATATTGAAAAACCAGATGAAACAACAATATAATTAGGACCTTGAATAAGTTCTAGTTTTTTGTTTAAAAAAATATTAATTTAAAATATAATGCTTACAATGACATTACTCAAAGTATTATCCATCATTAGAGACCACTTTCTCCCATCTCTCTGGTAGCAATTGAATCCCCCGTCGGAAAAACGACTCATCTTTCGAGACAATCCAGGAATCAAGCCATTTTTCGGCTTCTTCAAAAGAATGGAAGCGCTGCTCGCTTAAACCGTGCGCCATCGACCGAAACAAGTGGTAATCGGAGGGGGCTATGTCCGGTGAATACGGCGGGTGGGGTAGAACTTCCCATTGAAGTGTTTCCAGGTAAGTTTTGACTGGTTTTGCCACATGTGGCCGAGCATTATCATGTAATAAAATCACTTTGTCGTGTCTCTGCTCGTATAGTGGCCGCTTTTCTTTCAGAGCGCGACTCAAACGCATCAACTGAAGTCGATAGCGAGCTCCCGTGATAGTTTCATTAGGTTTAAGCAGCTCATAATAAATTACGCCCTGCTGATCCCACCAAATGCAGAGAAGAAGCTTAGAACCATGGATATTTGGTTTTGGCGACGATGTTGATGCGTGACCCGGCATGCCCCACGATTTTTTTCGCTTTGGATTGTCGTAGTGAATCCACTTTTCATCCCCAGTGACGATACGGTGCAGAAAACCTTTTCTCTTTTGCCGTTGAAGCAACAATTCACACATGAGAAAACGTCGTTCTACGTCTCTCGGCTTCAACTCATACGGCACCCAATGCCCTTGCTTTTGGATCATTCCTAACGCTTTTAAACGTTTTGAAACTGTTGACGCATCTACTTGTAACGTTTTCCCGAGCTCTACTAACGTCTGACATGGATCTTCTTCAAGCAATGCCTCCAATTCTGTCTTCAAATTTTGTCGGTGCTCCAGAACGCTCTTTGTCTTCAAGGTCAAAATCATTACTTTTGAAGCGCCTAAACCAGTCTCTGCACATTGTATTCGACAAAGCATTGTCACCATACGTCTCAACGAGAATTCTGTCTGCTTCTGCTGCAGATTTTTTCTGAATAAAGAAGTCAATAAAATTCCCCGCAAAAACACTTTATATGGCACAAAAGTACACATTTTCACAAAGGGAAAATAAATATATAGTTGATACTGTGGTAAACACTATTCTACTATAATTTGAGGTTACATATAGTACTACTATGGTGATTCGTTACCGTACGAAATTCCATGCACAGAGTGCCGCAACGCCATCTTTCAAAAAACAACTTATTCAAGGTCCTATATATATATTTTATGAAGAAGAGAGAGCCAAAGTCATTTTTTTCAGCTTCGCGCTGTATCCTCTATATACAGTCCTCCATATTTCGTATCTTATTATTTTACCAACACTGACTGCACATGGTAACCTTTTCAGCTTCATTTCGAATAATAGGATACTCAATTCCTTACTAACAGATATATTGTGGTTGGACTTATTGTAATAGATAGCATTAACGCCTGGGTTATAAATATATGCTTATGTTTACTGGTCCTGGTTCCTATGAATTTCGGGAAATCCTTCTCTTAGTATTTCTCTACACCCAACTTATTATTTAACAAAAAACGTAATATAAATTTTTGTTTTGTTTTTCAGTGTCTGGTGGCAGTTCAGGCTAAGCCAAGTAAGGCTCCTTAAAAATATTTTAAATGTAATTCAAATCGAATAAAAACTGAAATTCTATAAAAATATTCTATTAAAGAGGTTTCTGAGACCATTTTTTGTCAGTCAGAAATCTAAAGTTAAAAAATCGTTCGTGGTGACGCAGGAGCACAAGCGTGGAACAGGTTTTGGATTTAATTCGCACTCAAATAAAAGATTTCTTTTCGCTCTGGTAACGAGAATAATTGCACATTTAGTTCTGCCACTCAACTCGTAATTTTAATTCAAATTCAAAATAATCTTTATTCAAGTAGAGTTCAAGGTTACCACCGGCTCGGAAGGCAGTTCTGCCAGCAAGAAACTCAACAGTTGCTCTTTTCAAAAATTGAGCTTACAATTTTAGTTTACATATAGCTTTATTACAATAATACAATGGATTAATGAATTAATAATTCTGTATGAAGTTTAAATGTACTTAGTTTAAAACAATTTTATCCTTTAAATATACTTAATTCTTGGACAGTATAACAAGCCTTCGAAATAAACATAGTTTTTACAGTTATTTTAAATTTCTGCAGTGAAAGATTTAAAACACATCGTGGAGTACTATTACTATTACTTTTTAGACGACAACTAGGCTAGGTTAAAAGTTTCTCTTATTGTCGTAATTACCGTACATCTGTCATTGCTTTTAGTATTACATTGACTAATAGAATCATAATATATATGTATATATATATATTACAATACTAGCGGTCCCTGTGCGAATAAAGTTAACAAACTTAAATTCACGGGCACGTATACTTATTTAATATAAAATTAACTACAAATATATGTTTGTTATGATTTTTTTTCGAATTTTCCTTTCTTAAAATTGTAAGATCACACTTCGTCCTAAATTTAATAACTATAGATCTACGGGAAGTACTCAATGCTCATATTTTTTGACTGCGTTATATTAGAAGCTTGTTTTATGTGCTCCGTGGAACTATAAACGTGAATATCCGATATTCATTTCAAATTGATACCTCAACGCAATTTTAAGTAAAATGGTCTTGACAACAAAGTGATCCTATAAGGGTTCCATTTTTTTTCCTTTTGAGATAAAAAACACTAAAATTGGATTGAAATGGGTGCATCAAATAAATCGTAATTTAAATGTTTCGAAAATTGATTTGATTATATTATTTATAGAGTGGCGAAACTCAACGCAAAGCTTTGCCTTATTACCAAAACGAAGAAATAAAAATATTAAATCAAATCAAATCAGCTTCGCGCTGTATTATTACTACTAGTATTTAGACACTCAGCTCACTCAGTTTCCGCCGAATTCTAAAAAAATTGCGTGTTAAGTGACGGAACACAACACCGCGCTTTTGCCTGGACACCAGAGCGACGAAGTGGAAAAGTAAATTTAAGTAAATATTTAATTTCCCCGAGTAAGGATCGACCCCACAACTGTCGTGTTTAGTCACACATCTGTGCCACTACACTACTACTGTGACAGGATTAAGTAATTTACTACTTAATCCTGTCGTCGCAGTGCACCACGTTAAGTAATTTAAATCTTTTGGAAATTTATTTGTTTTGTTTGATTTTTTTTGTATTCAAAGAAAAATATTTAGCTATACGGTATTTAGGTAGACAGTAAGTAGGCGTGTACGGCTAGTGCAGTTTTTCCATTGTAACCTTCATGCTGAACCGAAATTTTGAAATCTCGGTGTTTTCACCATCATACAAATTAAAAGCTAAATATTCAGTAAAACAGTTGTATAAAATAACTGTTATATCAATTAGCAAATATGTCGATATAGGTACTTTAAATTGATAGAACTTTTTTACTTATGAACCGAATGTAATAAAATAAATCCTATATATTAACGGAAGGTTGCCAAAATCCAATAGTGAACATCGCATTTAAATCGGTTAAGCCGATTCTGAATTAGCGATAACAAACGTACAGACAAACAGACAAAATTTTTAAAAATCATTGTTTTGTATTCTATTCCATTAACAAAGGTCCCTAATATTTTTTTTTTTAAATATACGCCAAGTGCAGACACCGATCCGTTACCATTTTATTATAAGTATAGACCGGGTTCTTTTGAATCCGAGAACTATGAAAGAGAAACATAATAACAATAATGTAATACTTTATTGCACAAATAAGAAGAAGATAAAATACAGTTCATTATAATAAAGATTAACAAGTGTGCAATGGCGGCTTTATCACTAAAAGCGATCTCTTACAGGCAATCAAAAGAAAAATGTAAAGATTATTTCTTTTATAAATTAAAGAAAGCAGAAGGTTTAGGTAAAAGAAGAAGGTAGGTAGGTAGTAGGTACGAAAGCAGAAAGTACTAAGAAATATATAAACCAATATATAATGGATACAAAATTGTTTTAAACACACATATATACACACATGCATACATACGTACTACATACATACATACAAAAATTTAAAATAAATACATATACACTTATAATATTGTCCTTTTGTGAATTAAGTTGAAGATAATACTGTTTAAGACGTCGTAGATTATGTACCTTTATCTTTAAAAACATCTCGCAGATAATCTCAAGCTTTAAAATTATAAATAGATCACGGTTCTTTTTTGAAGAAAAAATATTAAATTAATATCTTACAATAACATTCCCTAAGATATAATGCTATGAAAATAACTGAACTACATGCATATGCACATGCATAATATACACACAATACAATATAAGGTAGTGCGTTGTTTCTGTCAATCTTAATTAAGGAAATCTGCGAACAGTGCAATGTTAGATAAATTCTTTGTTCAATGACTCCAAAATTCGGCGGAGAGCTAGGAATGAAAGTGTCTTGACACTAGGTTCCCAAGTTCCCTCTGGGTGAATAGGAGGAACTGGCTACCCTGGTATGTGCTGAATACAGCGTGAAGTTAATATAAAAGAAGGGTCGGTATTAGACACGATATCATTTAAATGTAATAATTACTTCATGTGCTGTTTTTTTAAATTAATAATGTATCTATATATTTTTTCATATCTGCTACCCATACTAGGTGAGATGCTATATTATTTAAACAAACTGTATGTCTTTAAAATTAATTATCGTCTCTATATAAAATAAAACAGTAAAATTATTTTGTCTGTACGTTTAGTAATTTTGACTGAAATAGATATAGGGACACTTAAAAAGAATAATAGAAAGCAAACATATATTTTTTTAATTTCTTGTCTGTCGGTCTGCATGTATGGTCACGCTAAACAACGAAAGTACTGAACCGATTTACTTAAAAGTTTAACCAATTGCTTTGTTTTAACTTAATTTAATAATAATTAAAGTTTTAAATGAAACTATTTTAACCGGATTAATCGCGTATATTTTGTACTTTTATACATTTTTGGGAACCCGACGTTTCGAACACTTTGCAGTAGTCCGTGGTCACGGGTAGACTGAGGTGGCATTCGTCTGTCAGTTGACATAATTATTATATCAAACTACCGCCAACGATTTCTTAATTGCCTCGCGTACTGCCCTGGATTCCTGCAGAATGAGCTGATAGTATCTTGCCCTCTGGTATGGTGGGTTTGAGACTTCAATGATTTAATGAGTGGGTCCCAGGTGGTAGAAAGCTTCCAGCCATCCTCTCTATTGAAATTAGGATATTTTTGTATTTCAATAGCCTCGCGGATCATTCTAGGAATGTATCTGTTTTCCTTAGCGAGGATTTGGGGTTTATCAAACCTAATGTAGTGGCTGGGTTTATCCACAGTATGCTCACACACAGCTGACTTCGATACATGCCCATTCTTGATGTCAGAGATGTGTTCCTTCACCCTAACACCGATGCTTCTCTTTGTTTGACCGATGTATGATAAGCCACAGTCACAGTCTAGTTTGTATACACCTGCACTCTGTAAAGGAATATTACTTTTTACTGGTCTCAAGAATTGGCTCACTTTCTTGTTAGGCTTGAATATGGTTTTTATGGAAGCTCTTCTTAAGATGTTGCCAATCCTGTCTGTAAC
>JAAIXJ010001859.1:0-43386 GCA_013403705.1 Heliconius hermathena
ATTAATTAATTTTATTAAAAGTTAATATTCACTACAGACCTTTCTTAGTTTTCTTTCCTTTCTTGCTCTCCTGTCTTTTCTGTTTCTCTATTGCAGTATTATTTGATTCCCCTTCAGACGCTTTGGTCATAGATATCCTCATTTGATCAGCCACTAAAGGAGGTCTTTTTTCAATATTGAGCCTCTCTTCTAGGCCCCCCAATCGAGCATTTAACAATGTAGCTACTTGCGACATAATGGCCTGAGTAAGCTCTTCTATATTTATAGTTTGTGGATTGGATTTGTTATTTATAGCCGGCTCCTCTATTATTTGGGAGCTATTTTCAACTTGCGAAATCGAGCTGTTTTCTTTTGCTCGTGTCCTATTGGCTTTAAGATCTTCCACTTCTTTTCGGAGATCACTCAATTCCGAGTTTAATCGAGAGTTCTCATATTGCAGTTTCTGCACCTCCTCCGATGATGACCTCGTGTGAAGTATAGAAGTTGCAGTTATTATTGATTCTGCAGCGTCCTTTAAAGCACGTTGAAAAGTCGTCTTTAAATTCTTCGACTTATTTGCCACCTTTAAGATAATGTCAATATCTTCTATGACTTGCTGATTGAGAGTGGCTGCCAGACAACCATCCCTACCGCTGGAAGCCAATCCTAGCAATTTCCTCTTTTCACGGGCAATACGAGCTTGCTGTTCAACTGTTTTCTCAACTTCTTGAGAAGATTTCTTTGATTTGTCAACCAAAAACTCCTTAATTCTATTCCCACAGTCAGAACGCGATCCGTCTGTATCGTCTTCATTTGATGCCGCTGTCAGGACTGTACGTCTCTTTTTTACTTTGGTAGATTTTTTCACCAAGGGTATTGAAAATCTAGAATCCTCTGTTCGTACACTGGTATCAGAGTCCATTGCAGTTCTACTTGCCACTTCATTCCCACCTTCAGTTACTTCTATTTCTATGACTTCTTCTCCTGTCTCATTTATTTGTTTTTTTATAAGTTCGTTTTCCATATTTAGTCCCACGAGTATGGGGGAAATAAAATGTCCACCCGGGTAGTGCCCCCTGTGCCCGGGTAAGCCTAAATATGACCCGTTAGAGTGTCGGCTGGTACTCTAACGGGGATAGCAGTAACGACTGAACTACCCATCAGCCATGCATCCCTTTGCGCTGCGTCGCCACTTAGGATTCGGGGTAATTTTTTATAGAGGTTTTCTTCCTCGCAACCCAGGCGGTTAAGCCAAGATTCTCGGTCCCATTCCTCGGCCGCTAGACATGATCAACGACACCGATTCTTAGGATTACGATTTTCACGCGAGGGCATAACTATGCCTAGCCATTTGTGAAATAAATTACACGACAGCACCACTCCTTTATAGGCTCTTTAGCACCTATCTCCCAGTGCGCCTCTTAGCTTCACGCCCGACTGGCTTGCCGGACGCTAATGAGCTCCCTCCACCACGACAAGGTGGGCACACGTTCGGGGGAGATATAACAGATATCCTAATTTATACTTATTTAAATGGTTTTTTTTATTGTTTTCTATAAGTTTTCTCTTTGAGTAAAGTAACAAAATAATTTCTTTCTTTCTATCTTGTTTATATTTTCATCCTATATCCCATACAATAATATTCACTAATCTGACCTGTATAACAAAATTTTGACTGTAGCCGTGACCTGATACCAATTTATGACATACCTAATTCATTTGAACTTGTCACCCAAGAGCTCCTAATTTAAGTATATCCAAAATGCTTACACAAATTTTAAACACACCACCACCGCATTACACGAACAACCCAACACAATTGTTTACACCAACATAATTAACCAATAAGTATCAACGTCCACAGGTGTTCTAAATTAGGGCTAGACAAAGCTATATAGAGCTAAATCGCGTGCATTACAAAATGACATTCGTAATCCGCAATCAATGACGTGAGCTGCATTAAACATTCATCCACAACTCGGCCGATATTGCATTAGCGGTCATATGTTTATTAGTTAGCCATCACTACTTAATCCGGGGTCATTAGAAAACCAAATATCAAATATGTTTATATGATATTATATATGTATAATAATTGTAATGATCAATTCTAGTGTAGTACCTAATGTTATTAATTTGAATGTTTGGTAGGATGGATGTTTGTTCCGCTTTTACGCTAAAACTGCTGAACGGATTTGGATGAAACTTTACAGTGATATAAGCTGTACATGAGAGTAACATATAGGCTAGAATTTATGTAAAGATTTTGTATGATTTGACTATGATAAAACTATTCTTTAAATAGGCGAAGCCGCGTTTGGGTAGCTAGCAGCTTGCCAGATTTTATCTTGGTGAAAAGCGGAATTTTCATTTTTGGAATTGTTGGTTAAAAAAAATTCAGCTACACGTTGTATCTCGCTATTGAATATTATTTTTTTATAATTTATTTTTTTAATCTCAAATTCACTCAACACGTAATGCCTTCAGAATTTGGCGCAAAGTGGGGAACGGAGTGTCTTAACACTAGGTTCCCTCTGCCTACCCAGCTGTGTGCGGTATACAGCGTGAAGCTGATTTATTTATTTATTTTTATTTTTTTAATTGGTAGTAACTTATTAAAAAATAATAAAGTAAAATTAAAAAAGAATTCTCGAAGTGCGTGTGTTTCTCAAAAAAATAATTGACACTAAAAGCGGAGCAATATCTGTCCGGGACATTTAAATTCCAGGCTAAAAGTCGGATCTTAAATAATCCATAGATACATTCATACAAAAAGTCCACATTAAAATTCAAACAGCTTAAGAAACGTATCAATTTTGAAAAGACATCGCGTTGAATCTCATTCATTCCATTGCTTTCATTTAAGCATGAAAGAGCTAAACGCGGCGATGTGCGGTGACGAGTGGGAACGAGATGGGTTAATTATTTCCTTTTGTGACGACCTGTGCGGGAGATTGCTGTGATTACTCGCGACCTCTGCGGTACAGATGGTAGACGGAGTAGACGTGTCATTTTATATTAAAAAAATGATATGCAAAACGATTTATGTAAAAAAAGTATATAGAGGCAAGTCTATTCTCCAGTTCAGAAGTTCAGTCAGAGTCTTTCTCACTTATGTGAATAGAATTTAGTGTTAAGATATTTCGTTCTCCACTTTTATCTCGTATTATGGTAATTGCTCGTTCCACGGTGGAACTCTTAACCAGCACGGTTATTGTCCAAAATAGCCAGTTTAAATTAAAATTTAAAAATTTAAAGAGTAGAGGCTTGAAAAAAATAACTAGAGACTGCTACTCGCGAACTCTGCGATATAAACTTGAAAGTAGACGTGCCTTTTTAGTATTTTTTATATTAAAAAAACATTTCACTGTTAAGACTCCGTTCTCCACTTTTCACTCGTTTCATAGATATTGTATGTCGGATAAAATAAAATTTTGTAACATTATATTTAAAGGAAATTTTCAAATAAATCGCTGAAATTGCACCTTGTGAAGGCATCATACTAAACGATAATATGCTTGTAAGTATCATTTATGTATGAAAGAGTAGGAATGATATGAAGTGATTACTCGCGAACGATTTACAAGAAGAATTGCCTTAATATTATTGTTTATTTCACATTATTGTTATAACAAAGGAGAAGTACATTTATGTAATGCTTATCAGATCCTTGCCTAGTATTGCGCTCTTCTCGACTTATCAGGTAGGAGAAATGTAATTTTTTTTAATAATTCCTCAGCCCTCAATCATTTTGTATAAGGTGTGAAGCTCCAAAATTGTGGCTTTTTGGCAATCTCATCATGATGCAGTTTTTACTCAATTAGACAAAATTTAATATTTTAAAAATAATTAGAGAATTTAAAAAAAACACCAGTACCTTGTATTAAAAGTTATCTTATTTAAATTTTAAAATATATAAAACCCGACACAAAATAGACATTAACATCCCCATATTGGCTTTAAGAAAACATGTTTGTTCTATGACAAGACGCCTGAAAGAGCTTTCACGCCGCACAATGACTGGTGTTCAGCAAACACAGTTTCAATTAACGTCATTCATATAAGTTTATATACGAAATTTGAGTACGATTCCATTAACTGAAGGAATTACTACGATTATAATTATAGTATATTGTTGAAATAACATGAAATATGTTGTTATAGGAAAATTATAAATCTATACTAATATAATAATGAGGAAGAGTTTGTTAAAAATTAGCTTCACGTTGTATCCCGCACACAGGAGGGTAGGCAGAGGGAACCTAGTGTTAAGACACTCCGTTCCCCACTTTCTGCCGGATTCTGGAGGCATNTAAGACACTCCGTTCCCCACTTTCTGCCGGATTCTGGAGGCATTGCGTGTTGAGTGGCAGAACTCAACGCCGCGCTTTGCCTCGACACCAGAGCCAAGAAATGGAAATGTAAATTTAGGTAAATATTTCATATCGAGTGGAGATCGAACTCACATCCAATCAAATTTACAGTCACACTTTGTGCTCCTGCGCCACGACTGGCCTCACAGAGAGTTTGTTTAAACGCTAATATCTCCAGAGATATTAGCCACTGTTCAGATTTACTATTTTTTACTTTGTATGAAAGCCTCGGGAGTGTTGTACTATATAACGTATTGGTATTATAACATAGTAAGCCTTAAATAAGGACATAACAATAATTCAAAATTTTTTCACAGAAATACTAGTTTCACAGAATTTCTTTAACCCTTGGCTATCAGCAAAAAACAGTGCAAAGAAGATTGGATGGTGAAGATTGTAACTGTAGTATTAATTTTGGTAATATTTAACAATTAAGTAAAACTCTGTAATTAATCTTAAGTTAAAAATAATATAGATTACGTTTTAACCCTACTCGCAAACGAAGGCTATGTGCTCTTCAGTGTCGTTGTTTACTGTTGTTTTATTTGTTAAATTGGATGGTTGAATTATAAAAAATAAGTATTTATAATTTTTAACATCATCAGTTTAACGCTGTAAGACACTCCGTTCCATATTTTGCGCCGAATTCTGGAGGCATTGCATATTGAGTGACGAAACTCAACGCCTTTGCTTCGACACCAGGGAAAATATGAATTTATATAAATCTGTTTATAATTATATTTATAATTGAATGTATATATTATAAATTGAATCTGTTGATAAATGCAGCATAATAAAAATATTATAGGTGGTAAGCGGGTAAAGCCGCGAGTGGGCCGCTAGAATGTATATAGCTTTACGGAATAATCTAATCTAGAGATTTTGTGAGGCCATCCTGGGTCCTTCCTCCATGTAACGAAGGGATTTGGATGAACTTTACAATTATGTAGCTTATACGTACATCAAAATAACACAAACTATAATTTATGTATACAAAATTGCATAATTTCCTATAATCTCAATATATAATAAAAGGATAGAAAAATCAATTCTTTATTTATTTAGAAAACGTATACAAATTTGAACGTAGCGGGACTCGAACCCGCGCCTTCTGGAAACCGACCTGGCGCTCTGACCACTAAGCCATACATACGTTCATATTAATAATTAAGACACAGTTTATATTTTAACAATAATGAAATAATTGCATAATCTATCAAAACTAATATATAAAAAAGGATATTCATTTTATATTAAGTAAAATATAGTAATAAAATAGCTTATTGAGGCGTGGCGCCGGGGCATAAGCGTGCGACTGTAAAAGCGAGGGTTTTCAGTTCTATTCCCACTCAGGGGAATCGAATATAAAATATTTTCGCTCTGAGAACGAGACAAAGCCCGGCTTTGAGTTACGCCATTCAACACTAGGTTTCCTCTCCTTACCCTGTTATATGCGAGATACAACGTAAATCTAAAAAAAAACTTACTTGTGGTGCAGTTCTGGTAACCACTTTAGGTTGTAACCGTTGTAGATGGTTCGGTATACGTTGTTCGTTAGTTTTTAATGTTTTTGCTGCTTCTGTTTTTGTTTTGTTTCCTTGATTTTTATTTGATCGGCTCATCTAAAATAATATATTTATTATTATACTTAGTCTACTTTTAAAAATTGTTTCAATTATAAATAAACAAAATATTGCTTTGCCAGTCGTGGTGCAGGAGCACAAGCGTGTAACGTGTGCGTGTAAGCGTGTAAACGCGACTGGTTGTGGGTTCAATTCTCATCCGATGAAGTATTATTTATATATTAATATTTTAATTTCTTCGCTCTGGTACAGAGGTAAAAGAGCGACGTTGAGTTAACACTAGGTTCCCTCAGCATATCCTGCTAAATACGGGATATAGCGTGAAGTTGAAAAAAAAATCTTACTATTTCCTCATTTCTTCTAATAACCTCCAGTTGTTGTTCCCGAGCTATAGCTTGACGTACGGCGGGCGGTGGTTTCACGCGTTCTTCTGGGCCTTGAAAAAGAAATAAAATTATAAATGAATCCAAGCGATGTAAAATGTATGTAAAGATATGTTTATTTATAAATAATGATTGGATATGGAAAAAGTTTATAGAACTGTTATATATTCATTTTATGATAAAACATAGGAATTAGAAAGTATCTGACGAAACATACATTGCGAGTGCTGGATCTCAATGCCACGCTTTATCTAATATTATAACTAATAAGTACATAAATCTAAAACTGATACAAAAAAATTGAGACTAGTTCTAGCGCTGGGGCACATGCTTGTGACTGTAGCCAGGACTGGTCGAGGAAACGAAATATTTTTAATATTTTGATTTCTTCGCTCTGGTGTCGGAGGTAAATTTGTAGCATTGAGTTTTGTCACTCAACATGCAATACCAGAATTCTTAGACAAATGGGGAACAGAATGTCTTGACACTAGGTTCCCTCTGTCTACCCTGCTGGGTGCGGGATACAACGTGAAGCTAAAAAAATACAAAAGATGTAAACTTACCAAAAAAACTAATCTTATATACATCAGGTTCTATAACATGTGTGTACAATCCATCTAAGCCCCGTTGCTGTGTATATTGAAGACCGTAATCACACATTGTAGATGCACATGCAGTCACTGCACGTCTCTCTGCATCACTGCATAACTGCACAGATAGGTAATTTGATAAAAAAAATTTTAGAGAACTTATCGTTTAAAAATGTTAAAGTAGTGAGATTCGAATCCGCGTCTCTTGGAAACCGTCCAAGTGTCTTGACCACTATGCCATACGTTCTTATCAAGCCGTGTCGAAATTAATATACACGCGCTTACAATTTGTTTTTGTTGTAGCGTCTTTGTAGAGAGATTTTTACAATTTTCCGCTAGCTAAATATTATTGTTAAGAACAATATCTGCTACGTTTGAATTTTCATACTTTTTTAAAATATTTATTTATCTTTAGTGTAGTAGTGTGGAATAATATTTTAAAATAAATTAATACTTAAATATTATATCATACTACTAAAAAAAACTAAAACCCAAATACTATAACTACTATAAAACCTTTGGTAATTAAGGTAATCAGTGATTATTGTAATAAAGGGTAATCGCGAAGCTTAGTAATCATAGGAATTATTTTAATTAAGGCAAATTATTAATTTAATAGAATTTCTTTTTTTAATGTATTTTATATTTCAATCATATTTAGAATTTGGTTCGTTTCTAAAATCTTTTGAGAGAATCAGTTACAACATAAAATCAATTAATACAAACTACACCATACTTTGCCCTCACAAGCCATACAATGCCTACACAAAAAACATATTTACAAATACATAAATATAACAACCTTAATACATAAAAAATTACTAATATTACCTGTACATTAGCAGATCTAAGCTTCGGATTGAGTAAGTACGGTAATAACGGTAATATGTCGAGTCGCAGCGCGGCGCGAGACGTGCATATGTGGGGGTCGGTCCCCCGCCACACTGATTGCAATATGCTGTCCAATTCTGCCTTTTTACGTGACATCTGAGAAAATTATGTTTTTATATTTTTAGTAAGAAAAATCCTTTACGTTTTTTTTAGTATGAATTCTCTAACATTATGTTATAGTATTGAAAATAAGCAATTTTGAGGCCAGTCGTGGCTCATAGACATGTACGTGCGACTGTAAACGCGATAGGTTGTGGGTTCGATTGCCAGTTGAGGAAAAGAAATATTTAATGTTTTAATTTCCTCGCTCTGGTGACGAGGCAAAGTGAGGCATTGAGTTCTTCGTCTCAACACGCAATGCATCCAAAATTTGGCGGAAAGTGTGGAACGGAAGGGAGTGTCTTAGCACTAGGTTTCCAGGTGCAATATGTACCCTGCTATGTGCGATATACAGCTTGAAGTTATAAAAATAAGCAAGACGAATGACAGAAATTTTGAGAAAAAACTTTTAATATGAATATTAGGACGACTTTGAAATTTTTTATTTTATTTTTTTATAAAATCTCGGTGAACACAGAAAAAAAATAATTAGAACATTATATTTCTTGTTTTCAGCTTCACTCTTTATCCCGAATATAGCAGGATAGACAGAGGATACCCATTATCAAGATACTCCGTTTCCGATGCACCAAATTTTTGAGGCACTACTTGTTGAATGGCTTGCTGAGTGACTCAACGTGTTTTGCCTTATTACCAGAGTGGTGAAACGAAAACAATCCATTCCACCGAGTGGGAATCCAACCCACGACTATCGCAATGAAACAATGTAATAAAAAATCCCTCAGGAAAAAATCAAACCTCTTGAGCCTGCATAGGGAATTTAACTTTCAACCCTTGTCTCGACGCCAATATTGCATGGCACCTTGCTATACATAAAGGCAAAATAGAATAAACGCTATAATTTTGATTTCTCAATATCCAACTGTTGACAATATCATAAAATTTCAACCAAGATAATGTTTCACAGGCTATAAGTAATCTCGCATCGACGCGCGCTGATAGATAATTCTGGAATACTCCTTCTGCTAATCTGAAGTGAGAAAATAAAAAAAAAAAACAAATTTTATAAACTGTTTTAAAGCTAGCATGTAATTCAATTTAAATTTAATTAGGAACAGTAGTTTACTTTGCAATTAATGAGATATTTAATTCTTAAATATGTTTATATATATTTTGCATGTAAAACTATCGCTACATATCAGATTTGATTTTTGGATTGTCGTGAGTTCGAATCCCATTCGGGGAGTGTTTATATTCCCTGGTTCAATTAGACTAAAATATACGGTTTTGATTTTCAATATTCGTCATTAATTTGACTCAATTTTTAAATATAATAATAAATGGAAATCCAACTAAGTTACTTAATATTATTTAAGAATAATTATACTTTAAGTATTACAATGATGTTATTTATCAATGAATTTATGTTATGTCAATATAAAAAGAAGCTATATAAATAAATAAANTTATATATATATATATATATATATACACAAAAGAAACCATATCTACAATATTACCTAAATCAATAATGAGAATTCACACTAAATAAACACCGACCTATCATATTCCCCCGCAGCTTGTATAGTTCTCACTATATCACTAGTGACACTATCATTGATAGTGAACACAGCCTGCAAGGCTTGCATCATACTTTTAGTGTGGTCTTTTGTACCCACCGGCACTTTTTCTATATCCTCTATTGTTATCTGTAAAACGTTATATAATATATCTTAATTAATTAAATGATTTTTTTATTGATTATATTTAAATCACCCGTCACTCAACAGGCAATGTCTCAAAAAAAATTGAAGTTGTCTTAAAACTAGGAAAATAGCGAACCTCAGCCTACCTTGTTGTTCAGTTATATGCGGAAAAACGCGTGAAACTTAAAAAAAAACCACGTTTAAAAATTATATATATTTAATTTAAAGAAATCGAAAAAGAATTTAAAGAATTCGGAGAGATTGAATATTTCGGACAGATGGTTCCAAAAATTACAACGTTGTATGCAAAACATGTTTGTAATTACCATCGTCGGTCGCGGCGCAGGGGCACAAAGTTTGACTGTAAAACCGACTGGTTGTGGGTTCGATCCCCACTCGACGAAATGAAATATTTACTTAAATTTATATTCCCATTTCTTCGCCCTAGTGTCGAGGCAAAGCGCGGCGTTAAGTTTTTTAACACTAGGTTCTCTCTGCCTACGCTGCTGTGTGCAGAATACAGCATGAAGATAATTTTAATTACCATTATATTTTTAAACATTTTTAAAGTGTTATTCCACACTTAGGAAAGAAAAATACTTATTTAGAAAACGTATAAAAATTTGAACGCAGCGGGACTCGAACCCGCGCCTCCTGGAAACCGACCAGATGCTCTGACCACTAAGCCATGCGTTCTTGCCAAGCTACGTCGAAATTTTTTATACGCTTGTTACAACTTATTTATGTTGTTAGCATGTTAGCCTGGTCGGTGTTCAGGAGGCGCGGGTTCGAGTCCCGCTGCGTTCATATTTTTATACGTTTTCTAAATAAATATTTTACCATTATATTTTTTTTTATAATGGTTTACTATTAATATGAATAACGTAATATCACGCCAATCGATTTTGATAATTCTTTTTTTATTTGAAAGTATATAGGATAGTTTGGTTAGGTTTTGATTATGAGATCTGGTTGAAATTGAAGTTGTTTGTTTTTTGGTAAGAAATATAATCATACTGTAATAGTTACAAGGAAAAACTTCGTTAAAATGGATGTCAGAAGTGAGATTTCTCGTAGTTGCATTTTTTAATTAACTTCAAAAAAAGAGAATGTTCCCATTTTCAACTTTCAAAAAAGGGAGAGGTTCCCAATTCGCCCGAAAATTTGTATGTATATTCTTGCCAAGCTAATGCTACAACAACCTTACTATAATATCGAATTATTAAGCCTGTTTGTTTTACTTGGCTACCGACTTGAAAATTATAAAATATTAAAAAATAAAATAAATAATATAAAATAAAATCTTATCTAATTAGTTTTGTTTAACAAAATCAAACTACGTTTTACCTAATGTAAAACTATTTTTTACTTTTTAGTTATTTGAAGTCAGTTTCTTTTTTGTTAAAAATTAATTTATATCAATATTAATTAATTTTTAAGGATATTATCACTATAGACTTTAAAATGATTCGTGTTTTAAAACAAAATGTGAGTACGAAAAATAGCAACACACCTTAATTTTTTTTATGGAAAAGGACAAGGCAAACTCACGTTCGGGTCACGTGATGGCAAATGACTACCGCCGCCCCACGATCCCGTGCAACACCACATGTGTGTCGGGCGCCGCAGCCCGGCATTACCTGATGCGAAACGCAGTGGCATAAAGCCACTACTTCACGCCGGTATTGAATGCCGGGGGTGGTATGATCCGGTCTCGTCTGCCCAGGCGTGACGTGACTCTACCCACCTGGCGGCCCCTCACGAAGCACAGCGCGTGCAGCGCGGCGCGCACGTCGCCGGCCGCGCGCGCCGCCAGCAGCGCCAGCGCGCGCGGCGCCGCCTGCAGGCGCTCGGCGCGCGACACGGCGCGCAGCCGCTGCAGCAGCCGGCACGACGCCACCGACCCCACCGACACCTGCAGCGCGACTGGCCTGCAAACAAATATTACCATTCATTTAAGAACTAATTACGATGACCAGGTCAGTCATGACGCAGAAACGTGCTACTATAAATAAAGACAACACATAACATATTTTATATTTTCATTTTCTCGCTGTGGCTCTGGCTTCAAATCTGCAAGGGCATGCCTCCAGGATTCGGCGGAAAGTGGGGTACGAAAGTGTATTTATTAAAATAATATAAGTAGCATAACACAATTTTACTAATATTTTTCTAGTATATTAGTAAAAAAATCTTTTAAAAATAATAATGTGTTCTTACACATTATTATTTCTTACATTATTATTTTTAAAAGATTTCTAGAGACGCGAATACAAACCATGACACAATTTAAATTCATTTCCTTTTTTTTATGAAAAAGATTTGTAATGTAAAAAATGTGTAAAGAAAAAATATTAAATACACGATAAACACTGAGCAAAATACATACAATATGATATTTCCAGATCCCGTCGTTTATAATTTAATTTTAATACAAATTTTATTAGCACTGTACTTAATCTAATAAAACTAAAAAAAGACATTAAAAATATAAACATTTGCTAAAGAGAACATGAACCAACAATCATCTATATATATAAAAGGACATGTACCTGACTGACTGAGGTAAGACGCACGCACAGCCGTAACCGCTGTGCGTAGAAACGTGAAATTTGGACAGATGTTTATTTTCGTAATCTGGTCATGCACTAAGAAGGGATTTTGAAAAATTTTAACTGTAAATGGATGAATTAGGGGTTGAAATTTTGTATGATTTTTTTTTTAAATCGGCACCGATTTTTATAAAATTTGAAATTCAGACTCTTGAAAACATTTCATTGAACACGTATTTCATGGTTTTTTAGAATTCACCTCCTAAGAGTGCAAATAAGGGGTTAAAAGTTTGTATGGAAAAATCTTTAAATCGCCACCGATTTTTATAAAAAAATAAATTCAGACTGTTAAAAATATTTTATTGGACACGTGTTTCGTGGTCTTTTTAGAATTCACGCCTAAGGGTGCAAATAAACAGGCGAAGCCGCGCGCGTCCACTATTCGCGTATAAAGTCTGACAATCGTTACCAACGTCTCAATATATATATTTTTTATTTTATTTTATTTATTTTATTAAACTACAAACAAAGCAATGTCATACCTTAATGGCCTTAAGGACGTAGCGTACAAATCATTACAAATAGCTATCACTGGTCGTCTCAATGGTTGAGATTTGACCTTTTTCTTGCCATCTTCCTTTTTATGACTAACTGCTGTGCACCATTTTACTAAGAGTTCGACTGTTTGGATGGGAGCACCGTCTATTTCATCTAAAATGAGTTAAGTTAAAGTTGTTGTAAGTTGTAATTATTAACTTAAAAAATACGAAAAGACTAGTTAGTGGTGCACAAGCACTTGGGGTATAAAAAGGCGCACCAATACCAGTATTCACGCACTCCGAAGTACTCAACAACACACCAGTCCTAGTTCACACGCATTCAGAATACTCAAAAAAACACCAATACTAGTGCAAACGTACTCAAGTATGATCCAGTACTTGTACACAACTAGTGAGTATTATGAAAGTATTTTACTTTTTATATTAAGGTGTCTCTAAAATAATAATGGCCACTAGAACTAGGATATGTCTGTATCAAATTTATACATTTTACATACACTCCATATATGGAATGTACAACTACTTTCAAAAAAAAATTTACAATATAAACAAACTAACTAAAGTACAATCGTATAGGTATGTTATTAAGAATTGGTGGATTATTAAGTACTTGTGCGATAGTATTAGTGCGTTATTAAGTACGCGTGCAATTGTATTGGTGTGTTATTATGTACGCGTACAATAGTAGTGGTGCGTTATTAAGGACACGTGCTCTTGCACTGGTGGTGGCTGGCTATTAAGTGCAAAGAATGCGAGTGCACTAATGCTGTACTCTTAATTACACACTAGTATAAACATAAATGTTTGTTCTACTTTTACACAAAAGTTATTGAACGGATTTCGATTAAACTTTATAGTAACTTAGCGTATAAATCACAATAACATATGGTAGAGGCTAAAGTTAACGATAAGTTTAAACCGGGTATACTCTACTAATAATAGTTCCCTACATTACCTAAAATAAGACAATTGGGTCGTTTTTCTGTATCCAACACTGATCTCATTAGAGTAGCACTTTGTAATGCAGTTTGAAACGCTTCAGTACTGCGTTCATCTGATGCATTCAGTTCCACTGGCCTGTAACCTGAAATTATTTAAAGTATTGTAATGTATAAATAGAATAACGAATTTAGACTTGTACCTTAAGGATGCATAAACATATATTGTTTTTGTTTGTTTCATTTTGGCAAAGTGCTTGTAGGTCTTTAACTATTAATTCGATTTTTATAAAACATAACTAAGAACAACCGCGATGAACAAGATATTTCGATTAAAAAAAACTGCACTCAAATCGGTTCATTAAGCCAGGAGCTACAGTGCGAAACACAGTTACACTGACAGATATTCTCTAATATATTACGCTCTAAGCCAACGATACATTAACAAATATAAATAAACAATACAAACCTGCTAATCTAGCCAGTAGATGTGCAAGCGTAGTTTTCCCCGCTCCTGGAGGTCCACATAGCAAAGCCACCTTAAACAAACAGGAATTAAATTTACATGGATAACAATATACATATGTCATTCAAATTCCTATGTCACAAAGAAATTATATGTTATTTATAATCAGAAAAAAATGGTTGAGAACCATACATAGTCACTGATATATTAAAACAATAACAAAATAAAAAAAGACCATCTTATGAATATTACACATAATATGAATTATTACATAACTATACATAATAAATATTTCTAAGCCTAATAGAAAAATAATTATAAAGTTATTTTATTAAAACCTAGTTATTTGACCTTTAAAAACCTCATCTTAAAAAGCTACTAAAACAGATAAAAAAGTCTACACGAACATACGCGTTATACATCGTAAAAGTAAAAAAAAGTGCAAGAAAAACCACCTTATGATGAGGACGGCCATCTTCATCTAGTTCTGACTCATTTTCTGTCTTTCCCTTCCATTTATTACTAAGTTGGAATTGACCAGTTCTCTTTATGAAAGTGTTGCGTTGTTGCGGTTCTTTAATTTTATATTCTTTTTTGAACACTACCTGGAATACATTTTATGTATATGCTAATAATATTGTTATAAATTTACTTTAGTAGCATTTGGTGTAGCGTTTGGTGTAGCGTTTGGAGCTCCGTTCTCTCTGACTATCCCGCTAGGGATAAAGCGTGAAGCTAAGTTAAGTTAAGTTATAAATTTTCTTTTTTTTATAAGGTCAGCATAAAAAAAATATCCCAGAAAGAAAGACCAAGATATAAAAGAAAATATAAAAGGTTTTTTTTAAATCATTGTGGCATACTAGAACACCACCTAATTGTCCATACGGAAGTTAGACGTTCAAATCCACTCAGGGAATAAATTAATTTCATTTCATGGCTGATGATAAAACAAAATACAATTTTAAGTTCCACCATTTGTCTTGCAATGTTTTGAAGAAAAAAAAATTATGACAATATTTTTTTTACACTTTGCTTTTGTAGTTGACATTTTTATAGTAATAAAAAATAAATAAGTAAAATTTTTTAAATTACCTTATCCCACAAATGTAGCCAATGTAACAAAGCCCTGTTCACAGGTTCCTCAGATAGTAAATCTACATAGCTTTTTGGTCGATACTTTTCAACCCATAGTTCGCTCACAACATTGTTTGTGACATCTTCTGGCACAAGTTCTATTGTTTCTTTTTGCTGTTGTTTCGTTTCTAACTGGAATAAGGCAAAGTAAATATATTAATTTAGTAATCTATATATATAAAAGGACTTGTGCTGACTGACTGAGGTAAGACGCACGCAGAGCCGTAACCGCTGATGGTAGAAACGTAAAATTTGGGCAGATGTTTATTTTCATATTCTGGACATCCACTAAGAAGGGAATTTGAAAAGTTTTAACCCTAAAGGGATTAAATAGGGGTTGAAAGTTTGTATGGAAAAAATTTTAATCTGTACCGATTTTTATAAAATTTGAAATTCAGACTCTTAAAAATATTTCGTTGAACACGTGTTTTATGGTTTTTAAGAATTTACCCCCTAAAGGTTCAAATAAGGGGTTGAAAGTTTATATGGAAAAATCTTTAAATTGCCACCGATTTTTATAAAAAACTTAATTCAGACTGTTAAAAACATTTTATTGAACACGTGTTTCGTGGTTTTTTTAGAATTCGCCCCTAATAAGCGGGCGAAGCCGCGCGCGCCCTCTAGTCACATATATTTTTTCACAACAATTCAATAGTGTAGGTTTACATAGTACTAGCTTTTACCCTGCGGTAAAATGGAAATTACTAAGAGTTTTTAATGATATATAAGAGAAGAATATGTTGCAATAGAATGTGTTATAACTAACTGTTACCTCAGGGTAACTTTGACTGCAGGTACAGGGGGTTACATTTAAATTATATATGTGATGTAATATAGCTAATAGCTTTCCTCTATAAACAGACTGGAACTAGACTGGAATGGTTATTCAAGTAGTTCCTGAGATATCAGCTGTCAACTAAAAATACTCTTCAGCTTGATAATATAAGTATAGATAAGTTAGATATAAATTAAAATAAAATACTGTAAGTCAAGAATATTTTTTAAATCAAATGATTTAAACAATTACTACATTTCATTACTTTATTGATATTATGAGTATTTTACTATATTGTGACAAATAAGACTATTTGTTAATTGATGTCTAACTTCAAAGGTGCATTCAACATGTATCTCATACATCTTTGTGTTTTGTTTGAAATCACTCTGTCTATACTTATTAAAGGCTACATTATAATCTGTAGCATAGCTGAAAGCTACATTAGTAAGAAATAACTTTGTTTTATACTGTATTAAGAAAAATATTTTTAATTTTGATAAACTATGAAAAACTAGGTTTTTCATAGTATCACATGTATATACTGTAATTAACAAAATAAAAAATCTTACAATTTTTCTAGCTTCTTCCCATACCGAAGAATATGTTGATCCCAATGATATTTTTTCTGTGTTAAAATCTAATGAATTATCCCAGTCATCTTCTGCTTCTATTCTAACATACACTCTGTCTCCGTTCCAATTTGTAAATGCAATAAATGGCCACCTGTAATTTAAATAAATATGATTTAAATTTATGTTTTCTTAAAAAAATATATTAACCTAAATTACAAAAGACAAATGAAACTATATACAATGTGGTTCATATTTACATTTCAGAATAAAAAAAAAAGTAAGCAAGTTTACACTTTATGCTGCATACACAAATTAGGCAGAAAAAAATATCATGACACTGCATTCTCTATTTTTTGCCTAAATTTGAGATTTTACATGCTAACACAACACTGTTCCTTAGATCTCCTTGATTCCTTGGTTAGAGCAGAGGGAGATAAATTAAAATTAATCATTTCCTTAACTAAGAATCAAACTCACAATCTTCACATTTACAGTCAGATGCTGGTCTCAACTATTCAAATATTTACTTAAAATTAAAATATATATAAAATTAAATAAAAAATACATACTTAGGTGCATTATATGTGATATTATCCTTTGCATTATAATTGGATTTCTTTTCTTGAAAACCTCGAGCAGAAGGTTCAGTTAATGTTTGCTTTAATTTTCTTTCTTCTATAATCTTGTTTATTAAATCCATATCATTTTCTTCATCAGTTTTCCGTCTTTTACTTGGTAATTCAATATTATCTAATTCTAAATCATTAATATCTCCAAATAAGTCTTCAACAGTTCTTTTATTAGATACATTAGGGGTAAGAACATCATCCCGTGCTTGTAAACTGGGTGTCAAACTTATTGAAGTATCATTGTCATGAACCGAAGGAACCTCTAGACTTGCAGTTTGATCAAGAGAAGGTACATTTTTAGCAACGGGACTTGAAAAATCAAGACTTCTTTTTGCTTGGAATGATTTTTTAACCTTTCCTCCTGCATTTTGACCTGGAAATTAGTAACTAATATTTTAATAAAGTATCTCAGCTGAAAACTTATGGTCAATTTTCTTTTATGATTTACAATCCAAGTAATCTTTACTCAAATCTTGGCAATGCGTTAAAAGCAAATAATGTACTTTAATGTGTTCACATAACTTAGTAACGTTATAAAATAGACAGTATTTAAAAAATTTTAAATACCTGAATCATCTTCAATTTCACGTAATAAATCCAAATCATCAGAATACATAAGTTCGTATTCTTCATCAGGATCCGGATAATCACTCATTTTGTCGTTTTATTGAACTTCTCCACTTATTTAACAATAAAGAAATTAATGTAACCTTATTAAAATAAAATGTTAAGAATGAGATCAATAATAAATGAAGTATATACTTTAGTGATAAAATTATATGAAATAAAGTTTAAATTATTTATTATATGTATTCAAAAAAGAAAAAAAATAAATGAAAACACAAATACAAAACAACTAAATAAAAATCCAAAATACCGCCAAGTTATGACACTGACTTCGATAGTTGTCACTTGTCAAATAAACAGATTATTAAAAATAAAAAGGTTTAGTCTTAGTCTGTAGCCTAATCAGTTCCTTATACAATGTCCTTTCTTATAAAGTTTCTCATCCCTTAATTTCAAATGTGTGTAGTCCACTATATAAACTTTTATGTAAATATATTATATATAACAATATTTATTATTTTTATTATATATTTCTAATAACAAACACTCCAAAAGACAATATTTAACATGCATTTTTCTACCGTGTAACATTATTTCTTTTTTACTGTACTACCTTCTTGGCGATTTGTGAAGTTATGTGCTTAAATGGCATTTTCAGAACGTGACCGTATGATATATATTCATTATAAAAGTGAAATATAAATGTTTCTCAGTACCCATTATTTGAAGACAACTACTCCCAATCAAATATGTGTTATTTATATTATATGTATTTTAGTAAGTTTTACATATTATTAAAGCAAATATAAAATAAAATTATTACTTGTATCGGATCGGAAAAATTAGCATATTCGAAACCAAGTTATCAACACGCGAGTGTTTAGGAGTTCTCAGCTAGGAATAGATCACTATCTAGTCATTGCTAGAATAAGGAGTCTGTTCGCAGGTTGGCGCAGCTACACGACAGCATCTCCACAGCATTTATCTTTCTTTCACTCTTCTTCTGTAATACCCATGTTTCGCTAATTAAGGTACTATACTCAATAAATGACTAAACGAAATTACTAATGTAGTCAGCGAAAAATGTGAATTAGACATTAATGTTTCAAGACCTGCCTCTGATGTGTGAAGGAGTGCATAGTGCGCACCGTTACAATCAAAAATTACTGTACCATGCAATAAGTCGTATTCATATTGTCTATTGCGTATATTATGTTGTATATTGCATTTTAGATCTCTCAAATAAAATAGCATCAGAAAAGCTTAATGTAATTCTATATAAATCTTCGAATTATTCTAAGGGCAATAAGGATTTCTCTCACTAACGCACAGCAAATAGAGTGTGTTGATTCTCCTCTTTCTATCTGCCGACAATATCTTTCTAATCTATTTGTGAGTAAAATGTGATAGCCTGTCTATGGTGTAAGTTTTCCGAGTTAGCCGACTTTATCCTTCGTGGCAAACTCTAGCTATACTTACTTAAAAGTTTCCTTAAATTTTCCAACCTTCCTCACTCTTTTTCTCACTCTCCATCTAATCTATTGTATTGTACGCCATATAAAGGGCTGTGTATCAAGTGATGTTTTTTTAGAATTTTTAACAAATATAACATTGTTATATTTGTTATAGAGGCCAGTCGTGGCGCAGGGGCACAAGGAGTGACTGTAAAATCGACTGGTTGTGGGTTCGATCCCCACTCGAGGAAACGAAATATTTATTTACATTTATATTTTCATTTCTTCGCTCTGGTGTCGAGGCAAAGCGTGGTGTCGAGATTGAGTTCCGCCACTCAACACGCAATGCCTCCAGAACTTGGCGGAAAGTGGGGAACGGAGTGTCTTAACACTAGGTTCCCTCTGCCTACCTTGCTGATACAGCGTGAAGCTGATAACATTTTTCAACATCTCGGATCACGGATTAACAAGCACGTGGCAAAACGTGCCTACCTCCCTCCTCCCCCTTGTGATAAATCGTGATTTTTGCCGTACATTTTTAATATTTATTTTAGAATTATTATTCATAATTTTAAAAACTCATTGGCAAAATTCTCTAGGATATATTTTAAGGATAGCAAATAAAACACAGCAATTGTATATACGAAACTTTTTTTTAATAATAAGGTATATTTACAGTAGGTTAATTAACAAACGTGAGTTACATGAATAATAATAATAAGAAGAGGTACCAGAATTTTATTACCATCAATATTGCACTCCCACACTTGCAATTATTACACTTAAAAAGAGATCTTGGGACCTTAATGAACTTCGGGACTTACATTAAATATATAATTAATCATTACAACTGGAATGTACACATAATTACTTATTTTATGTTCGAATCTAGTAAATACATAATGTACTGTGTAAATTATAATATACGGACAAAAAAATTAGGCTGATTCGGGTATGTTATCAGTTAATCCTAACAAAATAATTCACAAATTGCGGTCTACCAATTTATTAACAATAAATATTTAAAATAAAACTTCAAACTTTAATTATTTTTGAAGACGGCATCAATTTTGTTGTTAATTCTAAATAAAGATATATATATATATTTTTACCACAAGTTATAAAGATCTTACTTTCAATTTACTTTTAATCGTAATCTTTGCCACAAACAATAAGAAACATAAAAAATAAATGTAACATAACAGTATTTTAACATTAACAAAATTAATAAATTCAATTAACATCACAGACATCTACTGTACCCGAAAGTTAATGAGTATGGAATTTTTTTTTGAGATTCAATTTTATCAATAAATATTTTCTATCCTTACGACGTTCACTTGACTAAACATGTTCCTTACACTAAGACACTCGGTGCTACTAAAAATCTATTTAAGAATTTTTACTTTGAAATATGTATGAATAAATACGTCCTGTTATTTTATGTTCATAAGTAAGCTATTAATTATTTCAATTTTTCATTGCTTTTTTCTTAATATATTAATCAGCTTGACAGACGAAAAGAAAAAGTTAGACGTTTAAAGAACAGATAATCACTAAGGTTCTCTTTATTTCCAAATATTTATAATCTACATTGTTCATTAATCTAACCAGTTAATATTGACATTTATCTGTACCTAGATCTTTTAAAATATAATGTGGTATTAAATCTTTTAATTTTTTAAGGTGCAGTAACAAATATTTTGTATGTAAATTATTATCATCATAGATACATGAGCGACGTAATTTTTTTTCTTAATTATTCAAAGATTGTAAAAAAAAATGTGTTAACAGTAAATTATGTTTACTGCGTAATATACCGCAACGAAACCTTACGCTACGCCTGTGTTACATGACATGTAGCAAGACGTAGTCCAGTCCTTCTTATGGTGTATTATTAACTATTTCTGTATAATTTGTTCTTAGGTATTTTTAAATTTTGCTGTTGCATTAAAATTACATAAATAATAAATATTTATAAATTAATTTTAAGCAATTTAGATTTGACATATTATTTTTTTAGTTTTACCATGCTAGCTTCACTATTTAAATATGTAATAAAAAAATCATAGATTTAGACCGAGTGCCGCTCAGGCGTATTAAATACCCGCCGTCATTTGTCTAAGCTAGTCTAATATTTAGGACTTATTTTATTTTACTCGTTATTACTGTACAAAATGCTTGCTCGTCCGCAAAATTTTACCTATTTTTTTAATATTATATATTTCCTTGCCTTGAACATTCCGCTTTGAGCCGGTCATTCGTACGTACACAATGTAGAAGGGTTTACCGGTTACATACACACAGACAGACACACGTCGGTGTCACCGCATTATTGCAACCTCCCGCCTGCCAGGCATTTCGCTATTATCATCTAACTATATGGCTTTACGATCATTCACTACATTACGAACTCTTAACTTACTACCTAACCACTGCGCTATTGGACTAGATCGCCGCTACGAGTCAGCAGCTGAAAATTAACAATATCAGACAATTACCTACATTAACACAGACACAGAAAATACATCGTAGACTATTCGATGTGGTTTTCCCACAAATGGATGTTTGTCTTTGAAACGAGCTACTTCCAATCATGCGCCGAGAGGAAGCCGTCTACAGTACCCACCAGCTCAATATTATATAATACAATATTGGTATACATTTCAGGTCATAGCATATTATGAATCTTGTCTTGTTTTCCGTGTAAAATTGTGTAATTATCACATGTTAAAATCTTTGGAATACGCCTGTGTATTTAGTATCATCTAAACCCATCGTCTTATATTGGCTACTGTCTAACAAAAAGCCTTGGTCAATCCCTTTTTTTTCTGCTGAGCGAAACAATTTAAATAATTTGTCCCTGATAACTTTTGGCTCTATGTAACATAAGGTGAATCTCAAACGCAATTTTATGTTAGATTCATATTCAAAGAAATATAGAGAAAGAACAATTAGATGCAAGAAGAATCTTTTTGCTCAGACTATCAAACGATCACACATTATCCTAATTTATTTATCCAATTTCTCCCTAAATTACCTATAAGTTTGATTAGTCGTCCATTTTACAATCGACGATTGACCAAGGGCTTCTGTAGATAAAAGCCGGCATCAAACACGACTAGGGCGGTCAGTCAGTGCTAGCCTGAGCACAGCGACCTCTGTATGTCAGGCAGCCGTCAGGGCATGTGGGGGAGCCGGAGCGGGGTGGGGCGGCGCCGGCGGGGGACTGTCTACTACTCCACACGCCTTCAGCTCTGTGAACACCTCAGTGAAGAAACCAGGCTCGGAATTGATTCTTAACATGTTAAAGGACAGTCTGTCGACTATGAGAAGGCATCGATCCCAGAACTTGTCTTTCGAGTCTTCAACTAAGAAAGGCTTGAGAGGGTAGGATATCTCGTTGCCCATGTACGAGTAGGAGAGGTAGAGGCAGGTGAGGACCACTGCCTGCAGCTCCTGCGGACGCGCTATCCGCTCCCCGTCGACCAGCTCTCGCACCAGCATGTACACGAAAACTACATTCGCTGGGTTGATGAACGCCACGTCCTGTAATGACACAATTTATATTGTTAAAACAAAAACCTTGACTTAAAAACTTACATAAGTATTAAATGGAAGAAGAAAAACAAAATCAATTTCCTACTAGGTAATCCACATAATAAATAGTAATGTATAGATAGATATGAAGCTTCACGCTGTACGCACACAGCAGAGTAGGCAGATTGAACCTAGTGTTAAGACACTCCGTTCCCACTTTCTGCCGAATTCTGGAGGCATTGCGTGTTGAGTGGCAGAACTCAACGCCGCGCTTAAACTCGACACCAGAGCGAAGAAATGGAAATATAAATTTAAGTAAATATTTTATCTCCATGAATGTGGATCGAACCCACAACCAGTCGGTTTTACAGTCGCACCCCGTGCCGCACCGCCACGACTGGCCTAGATAGATATAAAAGAATAAACATGAATTGGTACTATTTCTTATTTCAGAACAGCTCGAACATTATCACATCGTTTAAGCCGAAAGTGGGTCTTCTTTTATGAGAGTATTGAGCTACTTTGAACTTAGCTTTACAAATGTCATATCTTGTCATACATTCTCTAATAATGAGTGTTTACCTTGAAGTGACCTATATGTTGATATTGATCGATATGGTAATTGCATTATAACAACACGTGTCACTTCGCTTAAGAATTTCTTTTACTTCAAATGGATTGTCTTCACATGACTTCACTAAGTTAATTCTCTAATTCTACTTACAAAATACAATAGAATATAGAATAGTTGTGAATATAATAAAGTACTGTAACATTACAGCTTTCAAGTAACACTAAAGAGTCTACGTAAAAACTAATATTTTTTTTTACCATTAGAAACTTTCATTTTGATTTCTTTAGAAGTTTACATTACACAGGTATGCAAATTCCGTGCAGCCAATTCCAATACTAATATTCTTTGAAATGGCGGAAAACAAAAGAAATTCTGCAAAGAAGCTGTAGTTACAGCTTTTATAGGAGGATTTTAAGCAGTACACATGATATTTAGTTTCCTAATTTAGACCCGTATTTATAAACCCGCTCTCAGGTCTAAGATCGATCTCAGACTTGAGAGCAGCTTATAGTAATAATATACTTATTTGAATTTAATCTAAACCTGAGCGGTGTCTTGTTCTATTTTTTGTTACTTTTTAACAAGCATTCTCTTCTTTTTTACCGTACCACCTCTTGCTTGTGTTCTCCATATAACGTGACATTGGCGAAGTGATTAATGTTCGACTGGTATCAAGTCAAATAGCAGAACGTAACACAACTAAATACATTAACTCTTTATGTAACATATTTATTTAATTTAAGTATTGGTTTCGATTGAGTAATTTTTATAGTTTTTTTTTTTCATATATTGGTTTCTATTTATTGTTTTGTTTCAATTCTAATCTATACATATTTTCAGATTTTTCTAAGGAAGGTAGAGTAAATTTAATGGCATCTCTCCTTAATTACCGCTTATTTTGTAGATTGATGACGGAACCCAATGCCGCGCGGTGCTTAATCACAGCATTTCAGGTTAAATTATGTATCCCGAAAATCTGTTTGTATCGGCATATTATACAAAAGAGAAAAAAAACCATGTTATTTAAAAGAAAATGAATACAAAATAATACACATTTTCCTTAGCTTAACACTGTATTCTGCATATAGTAGGACTAGCGGGCGCGCGTGGCTTCGCCCACTTATTTGCACCCTTAGGGGTGAATTCTAAAAAAACTACGAAACACGTGTTCAAAATATATTTTTAACAGTCTGAATTATTTTTTTTATAAAAATCGGTGGCGATTTAAAGAAATTTCCATATAAACTTTCAAAGCCTTATTTGAACTCTTAGAGGGTGAATTCTAAAAAATCATGAAACATGTGTTCCATGAAATATTTTTAAGAGTCTGAATTTCAAATTTTATTAAAATCGGTGCTGATTTAAATTTTTTCCCATACAAACTTTCAACCCCTATTTCATCCCTTTAGGGATAAAATTTTTCAAAATCCCTTCTTAGTGGATGTCCAGATTATGAAAATAAACATCTGTCCAAATTTCACGTTTCTACGCACAGCGGTTACAGCTGTGCGTGCGTCTTACCTCAGTCAGGTACATGTTCTTTTTATATATATATAAATACGCAGAATCTGGAGACCTAGTGTTAAGACACTCCGATCCCATTAGGATACTTCCGTTCTCGACTTTCCGCTGAATTCCGTACGCATTGCGTTCTGAGTGGCGAAACCCAAAAGCGCGAGAAAATGAAAATAATTAATTTCTTCGAGTAGGAACCAACAAACTGTCGTGTTTACAGTCGTACTCTAGTACCCCTACGTCACCACTGGCCTTAACACAGTTTATAACTATTTCATATAAACGTCAAAATGTGTAAATTAACTTGTAGGTACGTTCTTGTTAAAGTACGTAAATCACCAAATTCAAGTATCGATTGAGTCTTAAAATAGTTTAGTTAACTGCGAGCGAGGGTTCTTACGCTTCAAAAATACAATGGATTGTGTTCCATGAATTGAGGTAGGAAAAAATAAAGAAGAAAAAGGAAAAAGTAAGAAGATACAGATAGAATATGTAGAGGTCGAAAATTTTAAAGTTATCACTTCGAAGTTTCTTAATTGTATACAAAATCTTTAAGCAGTTTCAGAGTAAGCGAATTTTACATAAGTCATATTAAGTTTTGACGCCAGTCGTGGCGCAGTGGCACGAAATGTGACTGTAAAACCGACTGGTTGTGGGTTCAATCCCCACTCGAGGAGATGAAATATTTACTTAAATTTATATTTCCATTTCTTCGCTCTGGTGTCGAGGNGTTTTCAATGATTTTCTCACGAGGCAGTCGCGCGCCTTGACGCAGGAGTACAAACATGCGCCCGTAAACGCGACGGTTATGGGTTCGCTTCCCACCCATGGGAATGAAATGTTTAATATTTTCATTTTCTTGCTCTTGTAACGAGGACAAGCGCGGCGTTGAATTCCGTTCAACAAGCAATGCCTCTAGAATTCGGCGGACAGTGGGGAACGGAAATGTCTTAATGGGGAACAGAGTGGCTCAAAACTAGGTTTCGAGGTAAGTAAAGGTAAGCGAGGTAAGAAACATTAAATAAAAAAAAGCTACTTTAATCTGAATTGCAATAAGATAAAATCGTTCAGCACGTGACTATGAAAGACTATGACTATTTTTAAATTCAACATTTGATTTCGTTAAGTGCACCAGTTTCTAGGGAATAATCAAATAGAAATCTTCTAAAACGCCAAATTTTTTTCTAATAAAACTGTCCTCATTCTTTTTCCTCGAGTGTCTTAATTTACCTAAAATAGATAGAATTTATCTAAGAAATCAACATTACGTTTTCAATCGGCCTTTAGTTAAAAAGAAGATTATTTAGACATGGTCTCACCGGTCAATTTGTTTTTGCAACAAAATATCGACATTTAAAACTGTACGTAAAGTGAATGCAACATGTATTGTGATTATTTTTAATTTAAATGAAAATTTATAATATTGAAAACAATTGAAAAAATATCAATATAATCATCTTCACGCTGTATCCCGCACACAGCAGAATAGGCAGAGGGAACCTAGTGTTAAGACACCAATTTTTCCCAATTTTCCGCCGAATATTAAGATGTCATTATATATGAAAGAACACTAACAACTAACCTATAATTTTAAAGTTAGTTCACAACACTGTAAAGGTGAAGCCTTTACGGATGCAAAATAAAAAAAAATACGCATTGCGGTGTAGAAGTTCCCGTAATAAGTTGTAGTTGTTTACCCTGTTGGAATCAGAACTTTATTTTTGAAGAGCAGTTTTTTTTATTTATTTATTTTCTTTTCACGCTGTATTATAAATAAAAAAATAAGTGTTTACAAATGGCCTCAATTATATTCCTATTTTTTTGTATCCCGGACACAGCAGGATAGGCAGAGGGAATCTAGTGTTAAGACACTCAGTTCCCCACTTTCCGCCGAGTTCTAGAGGCATTACGTGTAGAGTGGCGGATCTCAACGCCACCCTTTGCCTCGACACCAGATCGAAGAAATGAAAATAAATATTTTATTTCCTCGAGAGGAGATCGAACCCACAACCAGTCGATTTTACAGTCACACTTTGTGCCCCTGCACAACGACTAGCCTCATTATTATTAGATATATTTCTATTCATAATAATAGACAAAAAAATATTGTTTTAATATTTTTACAATAGTAGGTACTAATTTAACAATAAAACATACACAATATCTAAAATGTACCTAATAAAGTTCTGTAGAGGCAATGATAATGTTGTATTTGAAAAACTTGATAACCTGACCCTAAGCTGAACAAAACCTACTCTATAACGATCAATTGCCAATTCAACGATGGTCTATTGTCCTTATCTATGATCCTTGAATGTTTACTGCATCTCAAATTCATTCTCAAGATCGATCTCAGAGTTGAGAACAATTTAAAAATATGGTCCTAAGATTATTCCCCGAAATTCATAAGAGAATTTGAAACAGTCCACGCAAACGAAGTTGTGGGCTACATCTAGTAAAATAATATATATATTAAGAACAACACATGACTTATTCTTATGTTCATCATTTTGCAACGAGACTATGGAAACTAATGTTGTATCTCATTAAAGAAAATATTTTAAAATATAATTCTTTTAAATTAGAATCACTCCGTTCCCCACTTGTCGCCGAGTTCTAGAGGCATTGCGTGTTGAGTGGCGGAACTCAACGCCGCGCTTTGCCTCGACACCAGAGCGAAGAGATGAAATCTTCATGGAATGGAGTAGTTATTTAATAATTCAAACAATATAATTTACATTATCTCTATATATAATAAGACAGTAAAAATATTTTGTCTGTACATTTAGTAATTTTGACTGTAATGGATAGAGGGACACTTAAAAAGAATAATAGAAAGCAAAAAGATTTTTTTTGAATTTCTTGTCTGTCTGTCTGTCTGTCTGTCTGTCTGTCGACATATTTTTGTCCGCATTTTTCTCTGAAAGTACTGAACCGATTTACTTGAAAATTTCACCAATTGCTTTGTTTTAACTCAACTTAACTACTAAAGTTTAGTTCATCAAAATCGGTTCATTAAAAAAAAAGTTATCGTCATTTGAAAGAAGTCGTAATTAATTCAACACAGAGATAAAGAACGATCTTGAAAGAAATATCAAGTAAATACAAAGATTTTTTGGTTGGTTCGTTCATATAATATATGTAACTAATTTAAAAACTGTACAGGAGTTAATATGCAATTATTACAGTTATTTTACAAAGAATATTATGAATCCTTCAAATCAATAATTTAACATTTAAGGCTGTTTCTGAATGAGTAAATTAAATTATTCACTGACATCAGCACATTTAACAGAGTATATTATATAGGTAAAAAGAACATAAAGTTACAAAAATATATACGTGTAATAAATAATTAGCTTTATGTATATTTTATAAATATCAACAATGGTCGTATTTTTTTATTTAAAACAATCAAAAATTCTTTGACGATAATGTCGTAAAAAAATCATATTAGAAGTCATTATAGCTGTCAATCAATTCTGCTTATAAAATCAATAATCATGTATTTTAAGCGGGCGAAGCCGTGGGCGAGCCGCTAGTTTGTAATAAAATATTCTAGTTCCTCACATTAGTATTCGATAGCGTAATATAATATCTATAAGTAATAAGCATTCCCAAAAAATACTCTAGTAGAGTGAAACAAACACAAACATATTACGCAATATTTACTCTGGCTGTCGGAGGCCGGAGGTCGATGAGAAACCCCTCGTTTCGAATTCGGCAACTCCGAGCTTGCCTAATGTAAACAAAGGAAGCTTTGCAAGGATTCACTTAGATAAGGAAAACAATATTTATATAAATAGGGAAAAAAGAGTTTTTATACATTTTGTAATGTACCAACCGTTGCGCAGGGGCACAGCGCTGTAAATGCGACAGATTGTGGGTTCGATTCCCATGCAAGGAAAGGAAATATTTAATATTACAAAACATTATGCTTTTTTTTTCAATTAACAAAGTTTTTTTTTGTTAAAAATATTTAATAAATTTAATAATCATATAAAATAATTTCTCTTGCCAGACGATAATTCTTAGTAATTATGTTTGAGATGCTAACAACATAAATAAGTTATAACAAGCGTATAAAAGTTTCAACTTGATGAGAACAGGTTTCGTGGTCAGAGCACCTGGTCGGTTCCCAGGAGGCGCGGGTTCGAGTCCCGCTGCGTTCAAATTTTTATACGTTTTCTAAATAAGTTTTTCTCTTTCCTAAGTGTGGAATAACACTTTAAAAATGTTAAAAATATTTAATATTTTCATTTCTTCGCTCTGGTGTCGAGTGTGAGTTCCACCACTCAACACGCAATGCCTCCAGAAATCGGTGAAAAGTGGGGAGCGGAGTGTCTTTACACTAGGCTCCCTCTGCCTGCCATACTACGTGCGGGATACAGCGTGAGGCTGAAATAAATTGAATGTACCTAATAGCAATTAATCTTTTTTCATACGATATCAACGTACAAATGCAACCTTACATATTATTAATCTATTGAAAGTATGACGTAATTGTATAATCCATTTTTACAGTACGAATTAAGTTAAGACTTAATTATAGAATTACATAATTATAGGCCAGTAGTGGCGCAGGGGCACAAAGTGTGACTGTAAAATCGATTGATTGTGGGTTCGATCCCTACTCAAAGAAATGAAATACTTATTTAAATTTATATTTTCATTCCGTCGCTCTCGTATCGAGGTAAAGCGCGGCGTTGAGTTCCGCTGCTCAACAGGCAATTCATCCAGAATTCGACGGTATTCCAGAAGTGGGGAACGGAGCGTCTTAACACTAGGTTTCCTCTGCCTGCCTTGCTGTGTGCGGGATACAGCTATAAAATTGAGTTACTGTTTTAATAATAAAGAAGAGTAAAAGCAAAACAATTATTTTAATAAATTGAAAAACCAATCGAAAGTCACCGTAGAGTATTGGTACAGCGAAGCGCAATGTATATTTTTATTTCTTTATAAGACAAGGCGGGGTGTCGAGTTCCTCCACTCAATAGTCAATGTGCCGAGTGCGTTCACATTTCACGCTGGGTTCTTTCTGCTGATCATACTATATTCGTGATACAGAATGAAAGTGCCAAAAAAAATTTTTTTTTATTCTATCCACATATGGTTTGGTTTGGTTTGGTTTTTTAATTATGGCATTTCGAGCGTGCCAGTTGAGCACATATCACTTCGCCAACGTCACGTTGTATGGAAATCCACATATAATATGTATACAAACTCGTATATTGTAATATGATAACTTGACATAATATCGAAATAGCTGACGATGATGTTAAATGATAGAAAATGAAAAGTGACGATCATATTTTTTTTATGCAACATTATTCAACACATTGATGACTTGATGAACCATACTTAAAGTATTATATTAATAAAACATATATTTTAGAAGTATTTGAATTATAAAAATATTCATAACATATACCATATATTAGATGCATATACAATTTAAGGTTAAATTTTTAAATTTAATATCAAAAAACATAGCAATCAATTTCTTAGCACATTTTTTATAGTAGTTCATAACTATAACATACGAAATCTATAATAATTTATACGTAAAAAGTGCAACTTCTATAAAGAAAATAAGAACAATAATTATTATATTGATTATTATCACGCACACTTCTTTAACGGCTTCCCTTAGCCCCTCTCTCTCCCACTCCACTCCAATCCACGGAGCGCTATCGATCTGACGCCGTTCCATCCATATTGAATGAACGCACGAGGGTGAGGAATGTGCTATCAGCCGGAGTACCACACTGTCAGTCTTGGAACATTTGGAACATTACCCTTATGGTGCGCATAAAATATAGGCCCGTATTCCGTGGGCACATAAGTTATGTGGGTAATATAGCTTTTTTATTAGCAAAGCAATGTTTCGTAAGGAATATATCTGTATTTTTTTGGTAATATTTTTTTTATTTGAACGCTGATGATTATAAGGTGCTTAATAATTCATTCATCATGTTAACCACTGTTTTTTTTTATTTTCTTACACAAGGATGGATAGGCAAAGTGTGCACAGTAAAAATCCTTATTTATCTAAAAATATTTATTTTTAACATGCTTTTATTAGGTCGAGCTGAAACCAACTACATATGTAATATAATGTAAGAATCTGATTTTGAACCACCTGTAATAATTGTATCCTCATGAAACCTGACAATTATATTATATAGCTTATGTAACTATATAATATTATGGTAACAACGAGCTAGTGTGATGATGGAGAGACCAGGCCGACCAGACCGAACCTAAATATTGAAACTCTTCAGAGGTTACTAGTAAACCGTAGGATTTTAGACTCATAAAATTTATAGCTCCCGAGTACATTCTATAACACTTGTATCACTTGGTGTAGATAAACATGATTTTTTTTTAAACTAAATTATGTTTTATTATGATTCATTATGAGACCGGTCGTGGCGCAGTGTCACGAGGTGTGACTGTAAAACCGACTGGTTGTGGGTTCGATCCCCACTCGAGGAGATGAAATATTTACTTAAATTTATATTTCCATTTCTTCGCTCTGGTGTCGAGGTTAAGCGCGGCGTTGAGTTCTGCCACTCAACACGCAATGCCTCCAGAAATCGGCAGAAAGTGGGGAACGGGAGTGTCTTAACACTGGGTTCCCTCTGCCTACCCTGCTGTGTACGGGATACAGCGTGAAGCTGATTTTTAATGATTCATTATTAAGCAGATTACATATGTTCTTATATTGTTGTCTGTTAACCCAGATATGTGTATGTTGATTAATGTATACAGGCTGTATAGGGTAAACAAGAAATCAATAAGCTATATATTATTTAGTGACCCATAACTCCATTCTCTACTTATTCATTAAGAGTTATTAGAAAGTACATATTTAAGCTTTATTTTGCTGACCCTCTGAAATTACGCTGAAGAAAATATAATTTGCATATAAAATGAAACTCTTCTACGCTAATTTTTGAAATCCGACGAATACTGCTACTGTGAAGTGCACGTCGTTTATGCGGTATTATGGATTTTTTACCTGTGAACATTAGGTTCACAATAGACAATCCGTTCCCATAAAAATATTTCCGTTCTCCACATTCCGACAAATTCAAAACGTCTTGCGTGTTGAGTGGTGAAAGTCAACGCCACGCTTTGCCTCGTTGCCAGACCGCAGAAATGAAAATAAATGAAATGTTTCATTTCCTCGAATGGAAATTGAACCACGACTTGTCGCGTAGTCGCGTATAGTCACACGCGCGTGCCCATGTACTACGTCTGGTCTGAATTAAATATCTTATTACTTTAAATATTTTTTCCACAACAGCACATAGACTATGTTTTAAGGGCTGGTTGTACCTGGGTTACTCTTATGGTTCTACTTTATTATATGTTACCTTGACGATTGTAAGAACTGATAAATTAATTTTACGATACCTACAATACATATGACGACGATGACGAGTATTGTACTCGTCATCGTCGTCATCACGATCATTATCGTTTAGGTGGAAAGCAAATAATTATAATTTTTTATCAAAAAAATCGACTTCTTTAATTTCAATCTTCTCTTCAATCGATAACAGAACAAAGACATAGAAGTATGAATTTAAATAAATATTTCATTTCCTCGAGTGGGGATCGAACCCATAACCAATCGCGCTTACAGTCAAGCTTTGTGCCCGTGCGCCACGACTGGCCTCATTTTAGATCATATCACTGGTGTAATTAGGTAACGAAAGTACTGTCCTAAAACTAGGTTCCCTCTACCTACGCCAACCAATACAGGAGATATACCTACATATGTGAAGAAAAATAAAATTTAGATTAAAAGAAAGTAGCTCTGCGTCTTTTATTTCTTTATTTTTCAATTCACCGCTGCCTATTACATCATGCAACTGCAGAATATCCGCATACTTCAGCATCTCTTGTGAGCATTCTATCTAGTTATCCAATTTAGTTAAATTATTTTTAGAATATAAATAAAATATATGTAAGCCTAACTTTTTAAATATAAAGGTATTGGAATTGTTATGTATTTTACTATGTGAAACTAGATATACTCGTCGCACAGGGGGACAAGCGTGTCCGACAAGAATCCTTAACCGCAATAGGTTGCGAGTTCGATTTCCACTTGAGGACACAAAATATTTAATATTTCCATTTCTTCGCTGTGGTAACGAGGCAAAAGGTATCGTTGAGTTCCACCACTCAACACGCAGTGCCTCCAAAGTGCGGCGGAAAGTTGGTTTGGGAAATGTCTTAATGACAACGGAGTGCCTCAACACTAAGTTCACAAGTTCCCTATGCCTACCCTGCCTTGTACGGGATACAGCGTGAAGCTGAAAAAGAAAAAAAAGCATGTAGCGTGCTCTCAACTATCGGTCACTTCGGACATAAAAAGCAATTCAAATTGTTATCTTATAAATTTTATGATATCTGAATGGTAAACGCTAATTAGGTACACTATCTGTATAAAATGACATTTTTAAATAATATAAAATAACAATTTATTTAACATTTTGATTTTTTAAATAAAATAGTAATCATACATGTATAATAAAAATAAATAAATCAGCTATACGCTGTATCCCGCATATAGCGGGGTAGGCAGAGGGAACCTAGTGTTAAGACACTTCGTTCTCCAGGGAATTTTTCGAAGCATAACGTGTTGAGTTGCAGAGCTCAACACCAGATGTTTGTGCCAGAGCAAAGAAATTACAATATTAATAATTAATAAGTAGGTATCGAACCGACAACCGTCGCATTACAGTCACACCCTTGTGACCCCGCGCTACGACGGCGTCAATATATGTATAATACTAACAAAAATATATTATAGGGTCTCATTTGGGGCCGTTCGTATATTAGAATCGCTATACAATCGCCGCCTAAGGCCTTATTCGCATATATATTATAAAAAGAAAAGAGAAAAACGAGGCTGTTGTAATTAAAACGTGGCATACAAGACTCTTATTATAACGATTGATTCTTATGATATAAAAATATAGATATATCGATCTTTTTCGGGTACTACCAAAATTAATATTTTTTAGCACTGTATTCCGCACACAGCAGAGTTGGCAGAGGGATCCTAGTGTTAGGACACTCCGTTCCTCATTTTCCACTGTGTGTTAAGTGGCGGAATTTAAAGCCGCGTTTTGCTTTAGTACCAAAGCGAAAAAATGAAAATATCAAATATTCCACTTTCTCAAGTGGAGATCGAACTCACAACCATCGCGTCACATAATGAGTAACAACAAATTTTATGTTATCAGCATATAAAAATAGGTAGCTCGAGAAAAAAGAATCTATTTTTATTTTTTTCCTATCTTCAAAAATGACTAAGATATTAAAAACTAGCGGACCCGCGCGGCTTCGCCCGCTTGAACTATACGAATATTTATTAAATATATGTATGAAATTATTTTCAGTCTTCATTTCAATCCTATTGAAGCAAATGTAAAAAAAATAAACCAAATAGCTATCAAAGTAAGCCGAAAAATTCAAATTTTAAATATTGGAAAAAATACCTGAGCAATTAAAATACATAAATAAAATAAGTAAAAGTAAAAAAAAAAAAAACAAAATTAAATCAGCTTCACAGTCTTCATTTCAATCCTATTGAAGCAAATGTAAAAAAAAAATAAACCAAATAGCTATCAAAGTAAGCCGAAAAAGAATAATAAGTAGACATAAGTAAGAGAAATAAAATTTTAAATATTGGAAAAAATACCTGAGCAATTAAAATAAATAAATAAAATAAGTAAAAGTAAAAAAAAAAACAAAATTAAATCAGCTTCACTCCAGTATCGAGCACACAGCAGAGTAGGCCAAGCTAACTTAGTGTTAAGACACTCCGGTTCCCACTTTCCGACGAATTCTGGAGACAATGTGTATTGTGTGGCAGAACCTAACGCCGCGCTTTGTCTCCACACCTTTGTGCCCCTGCCACGACTAGCCTAAAAGTAACTTAAGGAAAAAAATAATAATAAAGCCCCCATGTTCAGACAGAAGACAGACAGAGCGACAGCGTTAATTTTCAATATATAATACAAGTATGGATTGCTATATATTTGCAGACAAACTCATCCCTTGAGTTCATTTAAATGACGATAACTCTTTTTTTAACGAACCAAACTTTAAATGTTTTGCTAAGTTAATACAAAGCAATTGGTGAAAGCTTTAAGTAAATCAGTTCAGTACTTTCGGAGTTAAGTGTACATACATACAGACAGACAACATTTTTTTTGTTGGTTTCCATTATTCTTATCAAATATTCCTCTATCCATTTCAGTCAAAAATACTAAATGTAGAAAACAAAATATTTTTACTGTTTTATTAGATATATGTATAGATTAAAGTACGGCCTCCACTGCATAATCTGGCTAAGCGTGTGACATCATACTGCGTCTTGTCAGTCGGATTCAGGGTCAGTCACACTTTGGCTCGTTTAGCTCTAGCGGTTTTGCTATATATTCAATTGATTTTTATAATCTATGTATATATAAAAGGACATGTACCTGACTGACTGAAGTAAAACGCACGCACAGCCGTAACCGCTATGCGTAGAAACGTGAAATTTGGACAGATGTTTATTATTATTATCTGGACATCCACTAAGAAGAGATTTTGAAAAATTTTGAACCCTAAAGGGATGAAATAGGGGTTGAAACTTTGTATGGTTTTTTTTAAATCTGCATCGAATTTTATAAAATTTGAAATTCAGACTCTTAAAAATATTTAATTGAACACGTATTTCATTGTTTTTTAGAATTCACCCCCGAAGGGTTCAAATAAGGGGTTGAAAGTTTATATGGAAAAATCTTTAAATTGCCACCAATTTTTATAACAATTTAAATTCAGACTGTTAATAATATTTTATTGAACACGTGTTTTGTGGTTTTTTTAGAATTCACCCCTAAGGGTGCAAATAAGCGGGCGAAGTAAATAAATAAAACAAATATATATAATAATTGTTAAAACACTCCGTATCACCCGTAATCCGACATAAGAGTCGTCGCGTGACGTCACGCAGCGACTGGGTGAAGGAGCGAATATTATTTAAAAAAAAGCGGTGAAACTTTACAACATTGTAACGATGAAATCCTGACCCGATTTTGATGAAACAAAATAAAACTACTATTATTTGCACTATTACGGGAATTAAATGCGTTTAAAACTTTTATAGAAAAATTTTAAAGTGTTGGTGTGAGTCGTTGTGCCCCTGCGCCACGACAGCCTCCAGAATGAATATTTAATTATATTTAATACTTTCTCTCAGCTTCACTGTATACAGAATATAGCAGTGTAGGTGGAGGAATCTTAGTGTTAAGACACTTCGTTCCTCAGTGACATAGAGATATTGCGTGTTTAGTGGCGAAGCTCAAACAAATAGATTTAGAAAGAAAAAAACCAGAGAAAGAAATATGATTATGAAATACATTTCATTCCTCTAATTGGTAATAGAACTTAGAACCATGGTGTTTACAGTCACGTTTATGCCACTGCGCCACGACCTAATTAATATACAAAGTAACATACACAAAGATATACCTAAGTAGATTTAAAAATATGTCTGACATTAATAAGGAGTTAATAAATATTAATAAAATACATTGTCGTAGCTGCTACTGTCACTTGATGTAAACACAGATACGTTTAAGGTAATGGTACAATCATACCAAAACATACTTTAAACTCTTAAGTACTATATTAATGAAAATATAAACCAAAATAAAGATTAAAAAACAATAAAATTTCCAAGATACTTTAAATTAAATTTCGACAAATTTCAGCTAGGCTACCAATGAAAAATAAATTAAAAAACCGGACAAGCGCGAAGCGGGCTCACCCACCGAGTATTTCGTATGAAAATTGGAAGTCTCTAGCTTTTTTTGAAATTCAAGCTTAGCTTATCCAGAGCTCGTTCATATAAAACCTCACTTGAACTAGCGGCTTTAATACCTCAAGATGCTAGCTGCCAAATTTTATAATTCTAGGTCAATATATAATAATTACCTTACTATATAAACCTATCTTTATTTTAAAGTAAATGTGGAAATACGATATTTTTACGAAATGAAGGGAATGCAGATAGACAGACAGGCAAATAGAAAGACAGATGGACGGACGGACAACAAAGTGATTTTATAAGGATTCCTTTTTTCCTTATAATATAAGGAACACTAAAAATGAGATAATGGCAAAGTAGGTAGCCAAGTTCATGATTTGGACTATTCAATATGTATTTATAAATGAAACCACAATTAAGAGCTCCACGTGTCCACCTAACCGTATTATATTTCCTGTGTTTAAATAGAATAGAAGATAGTTTATAATTTATATATTTTGGCACAATAACATTTCGATTGATTATTCCCCTATCTTATACAGTTCGCCAATATAAATATTTTCCAAATAGTTTTGGTCGTTATTTATTGCTTTGTTTAGTATTTTTTCGTAAATCTATTAACTTTTATTACTAATATAAATATTTATATATATATATATATATATATATATATATATATATANATAATATTATTATATTATTATTATTATCGCCCATCGTCTACATATATAGACCCTTTTATTGACCATATCTGCGTAAATCCTGTGAAATCAAGTCGTATTTCGAAATATAAAAGCGGCACAGATTCTAATTGTAAACGTCATTTCCATTCGTTGGAATTAAATACTTTTATTTTCTCATTCAGGTAACAAAACAAAACACGGCGTTGAGTTCTGCTTTCACTCAATGCACTATGTCTCAAAAATTGGATAAAAATTGAGGAACGGACAACTCTTAGCACAAGGTTCCCTCTGCCTACCCTTCTATTTGCGGTATACAGCATGAAACATAAAAATACTCTTTCAGTGATAATAAATCGTAGAATCTACTAAGCTAGGCTAATTGTTATCATTAGTGCTTCTACAGTATCTCATACTCATAATTTTGTGCATACAAATGTAAAAATTAAAAAATATACATACATTTCAAAGTAAAAGTGCATCTTTCTATGTCAGTAAAGCTTGTTGTGAAGGGGAAAGCTAAATTTAAACTAGGACACCAGATTAAGTTCCTTTAAAGGACGCGTTTAGTATACAGCCCTCTTCATTTTATGTTACTTTTTTTTCATTTACATATACAGTGTTACAATTTTGCATTTTTAAATACTTGTCAGTATGTCAAGCTTCACGTTATACAACTTAATCCTTCTAATATTATAAATGTGAAAGTTTGTGAGGATGGATATTTGTTCGACTTTTGCGCAAAAATTACGGAACGGATTTGGATGGAATTTTACAGTAAATAGTATAGCTTATACATCAGAATTATATATGTATATATATATATATATATATATATATATATATATATATATANGGCTACAATTTAGGTAATAAATTATAATAATAATATTTGTCCATAATATAACAGTAAGTTGAGCGAGCGAAGCCGCGTTAGGTTTTTATATATAAAAACTTAAAAAACCTCCAAGTTAACCTGTGTATAAGTGTGAGCATTGTATTTGTGGACGACTGGACTTATTTACATTGCAGTACCTAGTTTGGAATAAATAAACTAGCTTTTATTTTTCTTTGTAATTATTTATTTTAGCTTCACGCTTTATCTCGCAGAGCAGGGTATGCTGGGGAAAATCTGTCAAGAACCTCCGTTCACATTAAGACACTTCTTTTGAAAATAAAAAATGAAATATTTCGTTTCCTCGAATGGGAGTCGAACCCACAAACCTGCCGTGTTTACAGTCGCATGCTCGTGTCCCTGCGCCACGACCTCTTTATTCATGAAATTCATAATTTTTATCGTTCGCATTTGGAAAAAGTAATCAAGATATCTATCTAATTTCGGAATCGAAACACGCGCCAGCGTGTCCAGCCAAGTCAAAAAGTTGGAAAAACGCAGTGTTTATTTTATACGAACCATTTCAAGTTACCCTTCATAACTCGTAAGCCAATTAGTCTATATGGATGCAAATTTTGCACATTTTTTAAAACCCCCTGGCTTGTGATGAATATATATGTAGAGGCAAAATGGTGCACAGATGTATCAAGCACATTAAATATTAAGAAAGAAAGCTCACTTTTCGCAAAAAAATATACAAGTACGAGTATTAATCCTACTAATATTATAAATGCGAAAGTTTGTGAGTATGTATGTATGGATGTTTGTTACTCTTTCACGCAAATACTACTGAACCGATTACGAAGACCCAGAATAACATACAGGCTATTTTTTATCCCAGAGTTCCCGCGGGATTAATTCCTAATTGAAAATAGATACATTTATCGCTTCTGGAAACTGAATGCGTGATCTCAGGGTCAAAACGCCATGTTTTTCTCATGGGCAGCTCTATGTGGCTTGCTCACGTGTTTCCAAAGCGAAAAATCTGCATGTTTATACTGAAGGAAAAAAATCGTTAAATATAGTTTATAGGAGCATACTGTAGTAGCTACCAATAGACCTATGATTAGAGCTTTGCAATACTTAGTTACCATATTTCTTATGTTGATAATATTGTTACGTTATCATAGGGTTTCCACGTGGACGAAGTCGCGGGCGGCCTTTAGTAAAATATAAATGAAAATTAATTCTTATTTACCTCAAAGAAATTGTTTAATTCCAGTTTGAATGACAAGTGTTATATTAAAAAGGAAAGTAGGTAGCCACCCATCTCAATTTAATATTTACGAGAAAATCGTCTTAACATATCTCCCATATCTTACAGGGTAGACACTAAAAATATATTTACATGATATACCTTCGTTATCTACTTATTTAATATTGCGTGATAGGTTAGATTCTCCACCCAATGCGATTTTTTTAAACCGTTCTCGTAGGAATTTCAAGAAATCATTTCTTGGAGCTCTTCTACCCTCTCAACCTACCTGCATCCATTTTTTTAATTCTGTACAACTTAATTACGAACACTACAGGATCAAAACAGGCACGGACGATTAAACTCAATGTCGTAAAACAACACATAAATATATTAAAAAAACTTAGTTTTTTAGTTTCGTTTTACCTGTTTTGTCTATCAGTTAGTGATAGAAGAGTTTTATATATAATAGATTTAAATATTAATTAAAAAAGCTATTATAATATATATCTAAATTAAAACATTCTATAAATAGCAAACTAATTATTACTTAATAGCCCTCTACATTTAGAGACACTATTTATTTTCAGAGCACCGCGTACTAACAAATGAGGGCGTGAAATCGCTCTCGCTGCGGGTCTAGCTCCCCGCATAATGACTAGTACGTCAGCATCCCTATTGATGTAAGTATTTTTTATACTTGTAGTTAATTTTTTTTAGTTTCACGCTGTATCCTGCATATAGTATTGTGGGCACAGGGAACCTGGGAACCTAGTGTTAAGGTCCCTTTTCTTTAATACCCTTCTGTTTCCCACTTCCACCGAATTCTAGAAGCATTGCCAGAGCGAGGAATTGATAACATAAATATTTCATTTCCTCGAGTGTGAATCGAAGCCATAACCTGTCGTGTTTATAGTCGCAGGCTTGTACCCCTGCGCCACGACTGGTCTCTATTCATATAATTGATAATATTCATAATTGGCATATAGAACAAGATTTTTTAAAATATCTAATTTTTACTAGATATATTTATAAAGCAAAAGTATGATAATACAATATTATAATATAAATATAATATATGACTTTTGCTCTTTGTGTAAAAATCATATAAATAAATACAGAATAGTCAAATAAAATACAAACAATAATTAAAGTCTAAAGCAGCTGCTTAAAAATTTTCATATGCCAAAAAACTGTTGAAATTTTGTATATATAATAATATGTAAATATATATGTAGAATGAGAGAAACTGTACGAAAAATGTAGGAAACGAGTATATTTTGAAGTAAAAACACAACCATTTTGACTGAAATCGAACCGAGGACCACTGTCATCAGGTTCACTAGCCTGTAGATAGATATTTAATAAAGCAATGTTATAATATTCCTTTGTACAAGGGAGGTTTTAAATTTGGCAACGTCGTTGCCTTACGCTTGTCATAAAGTATATGGGTTCAACGTTAGATAATATTATCAACATATTGAAATTCCATATTTTTAATCTAAATTTTTATATAAAAGGAAGGTATAAGGCGTAAATATTTGACAAATATTTATTAATAGTTATTAATAGTGTAAATATTTATTAATAGTGGAAAAGGGTGAACATGGTATTATTATTTTTCTTTGGAAATGATAAAACTCTATAAAATTTCCGAGTCTTGAATGTTTCTTTGTGTATTTATTATTTAAAACATTGTAAAATTTGGAATATTTAGAGTTAAGGCACTCCATTTTCTTCCGCTACCAAGTATTTTCCACTATATTTTTTACTAATGCTTAGAAGTTGTATTATGATTTAAGGTTAGACCATATAAAAGAAAGTCGAGATTCATAACAAAGCCTTACTCCCGTCTGGTTAAACAAAGCATGGCTTTATATATACGCTGCCTAGTTCACAATGTTTATAAATGGATCAAAAAATCTTGCTTATAACTAAGTATTCCATGCCTACCCTAAAAATATTACTGTTATGACATCAAAAAATATATTTTTAACCTAATAAAACTAATATTTTAAATGTGAAAATTCAGAAGATGGATGTTTGTTCCACTTTCACCCAAAAACTACTAAACGGATTTAGATGAAAGTTCACAGATATATATAATAGGTAATTTGGTTTGGTTTTTTATTTCGCTTGTTTGGGTCACTAAATATTACTCTACTATATATAAAATGTTTAGCAATATTCAGTTAATAATATTTAAAATGTAAATATAGGCTTGTAAATGCTCTCGTGTTTTAGGCAAGTTTATATAAGCCTCCGTCGAAACTTTTCTTAATCTCAAGCGTTCGCCCTGCGTGGGACGCGGCTTTTACCGCATAATTGACGACAATGTTCATGAAAAGGCGCAGGAATCCCTTTGGTTAAAATTTGACGAGTTTTTGGGTACATTATTAGGGTATGTAAGTAACTTTTTTAAATGTTTTGTAATTAGTAAATACTTTACATGTTTCGGCTGTAACCTTGGTATGTTTCTAGCCAAGTATCAAGATTGTGTCTGTAGTAGTACTTTGGGGGTATTTACATGTTTTATATCGTCGTTTTTTTGCTATTTGGTTAAACAAAATATGGTCTTAAATGAAGTAATGTGAAGGACGGAGAGATTGATTTCAATGCTCAATGCCTTCTTCGCAAAACAAAACATACATTGCTTATATTTTAAAGAACACCAGTATTTTTTTTTAGTATTAATATGTATATATATATATATATATATATATACATATCAAAACAAATTAACTATAAAAGGAAGTTTTATAAATACATTTTGATAATATATCCGAGAAAAATTGCTGTATTTAATTATACGCCGTCTCCGAAGTTTTATTCGTGTGTCATAGACATGATGCAGACGCGGGAGGTACTCGGTAGGTACACTCACCTCTTACGTATGCAACATAGGTATACAATGCGTATAGGTACATACTGCACCATATCTTAACATTATATATTAATATTTTTATAAATTTTCTTCTGTTAATTTATAAACTGCTTCATAAAAGTAAATAAAAATAGCATAAAAACTAACAGAAAATATAACAAAATAAGAAGTTTAGGGCGTATCTCTAATAATTAATTCAAAAACTAAAATAACATTTAAAATATAAAACGTAAACAAAAACATTTAGTACACAAATAGGTGAGCTGTAGGTTACCTGCCAACCCTGCAGGAGCAGCGAGCGGTCGACGGTGCGCAGCCACATGACGGCGTCGCCGGCCTGGAAGTCGCGCAGGCGGTGGCAGCGCGCGTGCAGGAACAGGCCCAGGCACTTGAGCAGCTCCGACGTGGAGGCCTGGATGACGGTCTTGCGCGGCGCCGGCAGCGGCAGCGGCAGCGCCAGCGGCGCCGGCGGCTTCTCGTAGCACACGTTGTTGTTGAGCGCGTTGGCGCGCGCGACCTCCGCGGCCGGCGCCGGCGCGGCGCGCACGTTCTTGTTGCGGTCGAGCGGCGCGTTGTCCGCCAGCGGCGCGCGGAACGCGGACACGCTCTTGCTCTTGCATTCCAGCTTCTTCTTGTTGTTGTTGGCGGTGGAGAACCTCTTCCAGGAGAGCGCGTTGATGAACAGCGAGTGCTTTTTCAGGTTCTTCTCCAGCGCGGTCTTCTCGGAGATGATCTTGGCGGCGTCGTCGAGCGTGGCGCGGCGCTCGTCGCGGTTCTTGGCGTTGTTGAGGCGCTCGTAGGAGTAGGCGAGCGCGGCGCGGTCGGGCGGCGGCGCGGCGGCGGGCGGACGCCGCTCGCGCGGGCTGAAGCTCAGCACGGTGCCCATGAGGCCCGCGCGCGTGGCTGCGCTAGGTGCCCGCATGCATCGCGGGGCGTGTGCGGCGGGCGGCGGCGGCGGCCCGTGTGCGCGCCCGAGGGGCCCCGCCGCGCCGGCGCGGCCCTATCGACCGGCGCGCGCCCAGCTGACCGCGGCCGCCGCCCGGGCCCCC
>JAAIXJ010001859.1:44729-76316 GCA_013403705.1 Heliconius hermathena
TTTCGAATACTACAATATGGGTATCAAATTCAAGAGCTCAATTTCAGGATTTCAAAAAGGTATATCATGATTATCATTATCATAATAAATTCTAACAAAAAAATGAAAAATAAAAAAATATTTGTAAAAACAAAAACCCCGACTGCATCAAACTAAAAAGAAAATAAATAAGCCCAATAGTTTATTAGGATTAACAGTCGGGACCTATAAGTAATTCTTCAATCAATAAAATCTTTACCAGGAATCCCGCATAATTTAAAGAGGTCCCAACTGTTAATCCTAATAAACTGTTGGGCTTATTTATTTTCTTTTTAGTTTGATGCAGTCGGGGTTTTTGTTTTTACAAATATTTTTTTAAATTTTAAAGTCATTCAAATAGTTTAAAATTAATTAAAGTAAAAAAAGTTTAAAGTTAAATAGTACATAAAGTGCATACAGCATACAATACAATATACGTAATTGACATTACTGAAAATATGTCTACACCTTAGTACACTTTAGTTATTATAAAGAAAATATATTTTACGTTAAAGAGGCCGTCGTGGCGTACGGCCACAAGCGTGTGGCTGTTATGCGACGGTTATGTGTTCGGTTTAGCCCATTTATAATTAGTTATGACTCGATCGTTGTGGGTTCGATCCCCACTCAAGGAAATGAAATATATATTTGCAGTAGGAATAGAGTATCTTAACATTAGGTTCCCTCTGCCTACCCTGCTGTGTGCGGGATACAGCGTGAAGCTATTTTAATTTATGACCAGGAAAATATTTTCTAAAGCTCACTAAATATCATTTATCGCAATTGCTATTGGGAGCTAAAGTCATAAAATATCCCTGCATAGATTGTTATAAGAAATAGTCTCGGCAATCATAAGTCATACTATCTTAGTTTCACCTTGCATAATAAGAATACAGTTTTTTTACCTTACTGTGTGACACAAAAGTGGCTAATGTGTTTGTGAGTCCAAGTTTGTGGTCCAAAGTGGCGTTGTAGAGACCAAATGCCTTGGCCAATTTGAAATTTCTTACGTCAATATATTTATTTAAATCTAACGAGTGTCACTAAACACATGATTCACGATAACTACTGTTGATCCTGATTAAATATTCGACTTGATCGAGTTATCGTTTTTTTTTCATAATATATTTTTTAAATCTGTTAAATTGAAAATTCTAATTTAAATATGCTAACATTTTCATTTATTTCTTGTAAAACGTTAGACAAACTTTCTTAACAACAAAAAAAAATTCACAACTAAATCAATAAAGAACCTTCCTAAAAAAACTCAAACCCAACTCATATTGGCGTTTCTCAATTAAATATTTATTCATCTATTAAATTTCAGCATTGTTTAAACTTGAATTGGAGTAAAAAATAGAAAAAAGAAAGAGAGAAATAAATATTTAGTCTTATTTTCAAGTGAAAGAATAATACTTTTAGCGCGTCGCACTTAAAACTCGTCACAAGATGAAAGGAGCTTCCATCGGCTTCAAGAGTTTAATATTACCTTCTTTAAAGCGTTACAATTGACATTTTGCAGATATACTGCGTATTACTGAGAGCTGTTTTTGTTGTCGTTTTTTTATAAAATAAGAAGTTATATTTTTTTATAAAATATGTTTTTGGCTTCATGCTGTTATTTCCACACAGCAGAGTAGGCTGAGGGAACCTGCGACCAGTATTAAGACACTCCGTTTCATTAAGATACTTCCGTTCTCCACTTTCCGCCGAATTCTGGACGTATTGTGTGGACCCCAACATGTCATTTCTTTTCATTTCAACATGTCATTTCTTTTCGAGTGGGAATTGAACCCACAATCTGTTTCCCTAATAATATTAATAAATAATAAAATTTGCATCCAGTAGGTATGTATATATATATTACAAATATTTTAAGATGTACTAACAATTTAACCTTTTATGGACTTAAAGCTTGGACTTTAAATTTGAAATTGATATCATTCTGTCATATTACATACGTACCTCCCTAATAGATTTCTATGACACAATACTGTGTAATTAATCAGAACAAACAAAACCACTTTAGCTTTGTTTTGAGTGTCCTTGTCAACATACAAAGTGTAATAGTAGGTAGTAATTTCATACGTTATTAATATCAATATTAAGCTCTACATTGTACATATATGTAACCAGTTTTACATATGTTAAACAGTTTGAAAATTTAATATTTTTCTTTTTAGGGTCCCATACCTCAAAAGGAATATCCGTCTGTCAAGAGCATTTATGCCAAGATCACGTGACTTTAAATTAATATCTAATATCTAGGTTTAAGTTCCTTATTAAATGTTATAGGAAGCTTGTCAAACCACAATAGTGGAAATTGCAATTAAATTATTTACGCTGTTTCTTAGATGAGCGTGCGCACAGACAAAGAGACAAATTTTTAAAAGTCATTGTTTTTGTTCTATTATGTCATTAAATTATTTCATTCACCAATATTTTTTTTTATATATCTTCCAGAATGTAGTCGTGGCGTAGGGGCACAAAGTGTGACTAAAATAGACTAGTTGTGGGTTCGATCCCCACTCGAGGAAATAAAATATATATTTACATTTATATTTTAATTTCTTCGCTCTGGCGTCGAGGCAAAGCGCGGTGTTGAGTTCCATCACTCAATGCGCAATGCCTCCAAAGCTCGGCGGAAAGTGGGAAACGTAGTGTCTTAACACAGGTTCCCTCTCCCGCACTGCTGTGTGCGGAATACAACGTGAAGCTGATTTATCTTATTTATATATCTTCCGTGCGTAGACACCGACCCGTTGCGATTTTATTATAAGTATAGATAAATATTAATTACAAACTTATCATGTCTATACAGAAGTTTAATGTACTATTAATATATACGAGGACATTTCCTTTTTATATAAAGTAGAATGTTAATTTCGATTTCTCTTCTTTTTTCTCATTAACCGAAAAATACATTATTATTCGTATGTTCATAAAACTAGAACAATTTTTAACCTACAAAGACAAAACCAAATAGTTGCCAAGTTTGTTAAAAATTCATTATATATGTACATTTTTCACTATATTGTAAATAGGTAATGAAAACTACCAAAAGTTTCAAAATTAAGCCAAGCCTACAAAATATAGAAATAATTTTACAATAAAAGATTAGAATGAAAGTAACACAGGAGAGATTTTGAAGATAATACTCAATTCAGTCAATCCAAAGTGACCAGACACTGGAGCCTTTTATTATAAATCTGACAATCTGGAGGGATCCATTTAAGTTCATTGTAATGCTCCATTACTCACGGTGCGTTCACCGTCCTCAAACGACTTTGAATGTTGAACTTTGAAAAATCGATTATATTGTTTACTTTCCATATTGAAACACTATTTATTTGAAGTGCAAAATGAGTAATTGTGAAATTCCGATGAAAATTACTACTTCTTCGAAATATTTTGTTAGCCGTTGTGATGTGTTACAATCAGCTGCTTTAATTTTTCGAATATCCTGAACACCGTTTGCTTGACAGTATTTATTTTAAATCTTCTAATTCGTGGCGCAGCGGCACGAAGTATGACTGTAAAATCGACTGGTTGTGGGCTCCATCTCCACTCGAGGAGATGAAATATTTACTTAAATTTATATTTCGATTGTCTGAGCTCGTGTGTAGAGGCTAAGCGCGGCGTTGATTTCTGCCACTCAACACGCAATGCCTCCAGAATTCGGCAGAAAGTGGGGAACGGAGTGTCTTAACACTAGGTCCCCTCTGCCTACCCTGCCGTGTGCGAGATACAGTGTGAAGCTGATAAAAAATAATTATAGCGATAATATGAATTCTTTAACCATACTGCTCACCACTATACTACTATAATATAATTTGAAGCTATACCGACTCGATGCCTGGTTCAGTTTATGTACCCGATATACTAAATTAGTTTTCTCATCATTATAATATAGGATTATTTTAAGATGCGAATTAATAAATACACATTGATAGTTTCTCTAATGCTGTAAATATTCTTAAGCAGTGTTGATGAGTTACCTCATTTGCCTTAATAAAAAAAAACACACATAAGTTCGTAGCTTGCTCTAAATATTCTAGTTACGGTTGACGTCGAGCTAAATTGCGTTTATTGATTATGGCGATAATTAGATTTTAAATACGAGTATGTACGTGTATCGAAAATGATTTTCAGTAGGTATAGATTATGTAAATCATTATTGATTTACCAATGTATGTATCATTAAAAATTAAAAACATGATGTCCACTTTTGTGTATTATTTGTAAATAAGCTCTACGCCGTAGCATATTATTAAAAAAAATATATTTTAAATTTTATATATTTTATCCATCGTTTTTAAGGCATTAAAATGATAAAAGGAATTTATATTTTTTGTGAATAAAATATGAAATATAGCCACTGTGTACGACAGGACAATGTTACCATAAAATATTATATAGCAATATGGAAATGGTGCCATCTTAGCGCATTCGGAATAAATCTAATTCAGCACGGTGGTATTTCCCCTGCCTGATCAAACAAAGCGTGCCGTCGGGTTCCGCCACCCATCACGCAATATCCTTTCAAAGGTTCCCTCTCCCTACCCTGTCACATGCGACTATAAAAATGTATACAGTAAAGCCAAAAAAATAACTCACCCCTGTCCCTGACCGAAATACTATTTTAATTTCATTTCAACCCTTAAACTTTGGTACCAGTGGTGGTGGTATGAGGTCAAGCGCTAGTCGTGGCAAGTTTCGTAAGCAGAATGTAAATATAGCTCAAAATAGCTCTATACAAGTCTTGGAAGTTCCACTATTGTGTACGATACCCAATTATGCCCTCGTTTCTTTGTTTCTGTAAGGACTTAATGATAGTATTTAAAATTCTATGACGTAATTTTTGTTGTACGAATGAAGGTCTAACTTGTGGTCAGTGGAAAAATCTAATATTTTATTAATAATAATTATTATATTAATAAGAGTACATTTGTGTAATTTTATTTTTTTTACGGAATCTTAACCTTAACCTGGGAACTTACTGTTGACATACTCTGTTTTCATTAGCACACTTCCTTTCTCTACTTTCTGTCGAAGGCATTGCGTTATTAATATTTTATTTCCTCAAATGGAAATCGAATCCACATCCACACTTGTGCCCACTTGTGTCGTACGACTTGGAGTCTCTTGTCTGTAATAACTTTCGTAGCAAAGTTAAATTAGTAAGATGATACCTACTTCTAACACTGTCTGTCATTAGTTCAATCGTATAAACAATAAAGCCAAATTTAGGTGCGGAGGTTTCCGTTCATAAAAATCTAATTTCCTTAATGAACGATGTCCCGAATAAGAAGTTATGTATGTATTACTTAGATTTTTCCTGCGGCTTTGCCCACGTGGTCAAATAATTGCTCTAAATAACTAAACCAAGAGTAGCGAGGCTTGCAGTGAGACTGCAAGTACAGTAGGTTAAGTCGAAATGAATAACATATTTTAATTTATCCTATTCACCGATAAATGGATCTAACTTTTTTTTTTAATTTAGTTAATTTCACTACTTCCTGAGATAAGCGTGGTCAAACAAAAAACCCGTTTTTCACTTCAGCTTCACGCTGTATCCCGTGATTAGTAGAGTAGGCAAAAGAACGCTAGTGTTAAGACATTCCGTTCCCCACCGCCGAAGGCGCTGTGACTTGAGTGGCGGAACTTGTCGCCGCGCATTGCCTGTTGCCTGTTACCAGAGCGACATGGGTTCGAACACGGAACCGTCACGTTTATAGTCACACACTTATCCCTCTGCACCACGACGGCCTCAAATCCCTTGCTTAGCTTATAATATTAACAAATAAAACATATCTGGCGTCGGAGGCTGGGACGATGGTCGTTATATTTACTTATATTTAAAACTGCTTCGTAGCATCGATCACTATGCTAAATTTGAATACATCCTCAAATTATGAAAATTAGATCAGTTTAACGCTGTATCCCGCATCCAGTAAGTAGTTGGCAAAGAAAACCTAGTGTTAAGATACTCCACTCCCCACTTACCGACAAATTTTGGAGGCATTGCGTGTTAAGTGGCGGAACTCTACGCTGCGCTTTGTCTCGACTCCAGAGCGAAGAAATGGATATATAAATTTAAATAAATATTTCATTTCCTCGAGTGAAGATTGAACCCACAACCAGTCGCGTTTACAGTCACAGTTTGTGCCCTTGCGCCACGACTGGCCTGAATACGTCCCTATTATTATACAAAATTATAAAAATACATAAATATACTCAAAGAATACAGATTATTGTTATTAAAGTAAAGTAACAATATTTTTATTCAATAAAGAACTGCAATTCCTCTTAGAATATGGTTACACTATGCAACATAAGTCCAAGTGAGCAGAAAACGGGGGGAATAGAAAGATTTAGAGAAGACAGTGAATGATTAATTCACTGTACAAACGCAAACTCGATCTTTTGAAGAGGCGTAAAATAATTAAAAATGTGCATTTTCTATGAGGTCGAACCTATAACCATATAGTATGTATAATATAGTGTGTATAAATACTCAACATAGTATATACCTTTAAAGTTTATACTAACTATGTTGAACGCGCTAATCTCAGGAACGAATGGAAAAATAATTTTCGTGTTAGATTTGTAACTTTTATTACATCATGTTTATCATTTCAAACTCACTGCACCTGTGCTCAAGGTTACCTTAGAATAGAGAAAAATATTTAAAAAAACGAATGTATTTCTTTTATCAGAAGGTTATTACAATTTCAAAAATTGATTTATTTTCTCTATTGTATGAAATAAAATAAATGTCAATTTTGTATTTATTTTTACATTTTTGATAACCGCCACTCTGGGGAAGCAGCAGATGAAAAGAGACTCTACAGATATATAATTTATATATCAGAACGAGAAGAAAATGAACAAACAAAACGAAAAGTTACATAACTTATACAGAGGAAAAGTTACATAACTTACACATAGGCCACAATTAATGTAAATACATTGTATAATTTTGCTATAATATAACAATACTTGACTAGGGCCTCTCGGAGAGCATGTACGAAGAGGTTGATGACAGTAGACGAGACGAAAGAGGTATGTAGAGACCGTAGCGCTCCGTTGTCTCTGACTACACCGCTAGAGATACAGCGTGAAGCTAAGTTAAGTTAAATAATAAAAATGCTTAAGCAGGGAAAACCGCGTTAGGATTGCTAATACAAATAAAGCAAGGCTTTCGTAACATATTTTCTAATTTCCCTTACAATCACGTGTATTTATATCGCAACATGTTGTATAAAATGGAAAAATATAAATAGTCTGTGAGTGCCACATGTTCCCACATGTTCTAACTTTTCATAGCAGGTCAGCTCACTATGGTTTTTATATCAATGAAAACTGACACGACCTATTTCTCTCATACAATTTCTTTCTATACATAGTTATTGTTGTGTGTTAAATAGTAATAGTGAATAGTATTTTTTGTAAGTTCAGGTATTATTTACTATCAAAACTAAAAATAACTGACGTAATATAAATAAAATTTTTTTTTGTTCATTACTTTTAGCTGTAGAAAAATCTGTGTGTTATACGTTTTTCATTTTTTGTTTAAGTTTATAATTATTATATGTTATAAGCAATTTATTATAATGAAACATAGAGTCAATTCTAGCCGTATATGTGCATCCCGCACAAAGCAGGGTAGGCAGAGGGAATCTGGGAACCTTATTTTAAGACATTCTGTTCTCCATTAAGATACTTCCGTTCCCCGCTTCCGCATTCCGCTGAATGATTGAGGCATTGCGCGTTGATTTTCATCATATATTACATCCTCCCGATTGGAAATGGAACCCAAAACCATCACATTTACAGTACCACTTTTGCACCCATGTACACCACCCATATACATGTACCAGTTTTCTCTACTTATACCACAATGGTGCCTATTCTAATACAATTACAATATCAAATACAATAATCCAACACTAGAATAAACATTTGCAATAGTACTTTGAAACCATTAGTTCAATAGTAGCGAGCGACTGGCGTGCGGTGCCTCGTAATTGAGAGGCTTCAACTAAACTCATTAGAGGTGACCTCGTCTTGGTCACGTGACGGCAATTCTTTCACATCAATCAACCCTTTTGTGTGTGTCATTTTTTTTGGGGTAAAAAAATACAATTATCAGTCGTGCCGACAGGTTGTGGGTTAGATTCACGAAAGAGAAAATAGAGTGGAGTGTCTTAAGAATATAACACAATGCTCCCTCTGCTTTCCCTGTTGTATGCGGGATAGAGCGTGAAGAAAATCTATCAATTTTGTCTTTAATATTTGGTATTATTGATTACGGTGATGCTTGCTGCTTGGATATGAATAAAGATCTGTTAAACAAGCTTGAGCGAATACTCAACACTTGTATACGCTTTGTTTATGGCCTCCGCAAGTATGACCGTATATCTTCCTGTAGGAGGCAGCTTGGCTGGTTTTCCGTAGTTGATCGCAGGAAGTCTAGAGTCCTTTGTCTACTTTACTCCATCCTTTTCGATCCCCAGTCTCCCACTTACCTATCTTCTGATTTTGCATTCCTTTCCTCTTTCCATGATAGATCCTTACGTTCCTAATCAATCTTATGCTGGGCGCTCCCCGTCATACGTTAGGGTTCATGTTTGACTCTTTTGCAGTCGCCGGAGTCAGGCTATGGGACGAATTACCCGAGCTCATAAGAAGAGCTCCCTCTCGTGAGGTATTCAAGCGCCGGGTAAAAGAGCATTTTTTTAAAAATAGCATAAATATATAATATTCAACTTATTATGTAATCATTTGTATATATTAGTATGGTATATATTATATATGGTTTGTTTTTTTTTTGTAGTTTATTTAGAATATCGATATTATATTATCATAATTATATTTTACAATTACTTATTATATTATATGTATAATTATGTATGTATATGTATGTATATTTTACTTCTGCACACCTACACACTTATTATCACACATGGCAAGGTTGGCTGGTAAAGAATGCTCTTTAGCGTTAAGCCCGCCTTTTGTACATTTTTTGTTTGTAATTATATGCAATAAAATATATATAAATAAATAAATAAATTATTGGGCCGACAATATTTTTGCTGCAATCATCAAAGATCTTAAATCTCATTACGAAGAAATGTATAAAATTGTGAATATTGTGTCTTCATAATATTAGTAAAAATAATTATTAAAAGAAATATCGATATTTCCTCATGGAATTATAATTTAAATCTGTTAAAAGAAAATAGCGTACCTATATGGAAAATTGCGTAATGTTTGTGTTTGCTACAAATGACAATTATATCTTATTGTTGTGTCGTTGAACGACGTTATTTGTATGTAATTTTGTATTTTCATTATATCACCCTTTCTATGAATTTCAGAATATCTCTTTTTAGCTCCACGCTAAGCAGGGTATTCAGATAGACGGAGCGTCAAACGCTACGGTGATACTTTTTTCACTCGTCAACACTTCTCTGTCATAAACCTCTTCAATATATAGATATTTCTTTTCAGATTCACGCTGTATCCCGCACACAGCAGGGTAGGCAGAGGGAACCTAGTGTCAAGACACTCCGTTCCCCACTTTCTGCCAAATTCTGGAGGCATTGCGTGTAGAGTGGCGGAACTCAACACCGCGCTTTACCTCGACACCAGAGCGAAGAAATGAAAATATAAATGTAAATAAATGTTTCATCTCCCCGAGTGGGGATCGAACCCACAACCAGTCGATTTATGACACTTTGTGCCCCTGCGCCACGACTGGCCTCAATACTGTGATCTCAAATATCAACTGATATCTTCCTTCCCCTCCTTTCCCCTCCCTCCTCTTCCCATGAATCCATAGTATAATCCTAAAAACAATATCACATCATTTATATTTGTGATTCAAATTCCAATATGCAAGTATCTGCACTTAGGTAAATATGCAAATGCGCCTGCGCACGTTGTTTCTAAATTATGTTATTAAAGTAAACAAACTATGGAAACACATTCCTTAATAAACATTTATAACTTAGAGTATATTTTCATTAAAATCTATACCTTTCACCTTTTCTTCTGAAATATTTTCTTTTTCCTATACGAAAATAAATAAAAAAAATTGAATCAATGCACTAACCACTTAAGTCCATTGAAGTGTTCTTTCTCGCAAACCCCATGTCATTTTTAATCCCAATACTTGAACATTCGCACAAAGCGCGATGACTTCGCGATCCTATCTTTATAGCGTCTGAGATTCCCCTTTATAGGGCGGTCTTTTATGTTATAGGTTGTTCATTCTTCTCGCCGTAGGGTGACTGAGTGAACTATACTACCTAATGTAAATGTCTGGATGTACGTAGTTATTGAGTAGGAATTAGATTTAGTTTTTTTTTTGGGATTATATGGTATTTTTATAAAATTTTAAAAAATATTTAAAAAGGTCATATCATTTTAAAATTTGTTTGCAATTTATTTTCTTTCTGTAACAACTTTTGTATGTTTGATATAACTTTTTTTAGGTTCACCCTGTATCCCACATAGAATAGCGTGATAGTCAGAGGGAACCTAGGAGCCTACTGTCACTACACACAGTGAGAATTACAGAAACAAAACATATTATTAAAAACAAATTTCGAAATCATATGATTTTTTTTTTTATATTTTTGTTATTATAACTTTTTAATTTAATGAAAATCGTAAACATATAATTCGTTCCCATTAAGCCACTTTCATTCCCCAATTGCGTGTTAAGTGGTAAAACTCAACGCCACATTTTGCCTCCTTACCAAAGCGAGGAAATCAAAATATAAAAATTACATTTCCCCAAGTAGGAATTGAACCCACAACCAAGCACACACATTTACAGTCGCACACACCACGATGGCTTTAACGGCTTAATATAACAATGCTATAAAATTATAATTTAATACTTACAGATAGGTTAGCTTCTTTAGATAAAAGTTTCTAAAGGTCAAGTGCATACCGACGCTTCGCTCTCACGTAAGTGAATGTTTACTTTATATAAATTGCAGAAAATATTTATTCTTTTTGAAAAAAAATATATTTGTAGTAGGTACTTATTACATAATAATACATTAATACAGTAAATTATTTCATTACAATGTTGAATATGTTGTATAAAACATTGAGGCGAGACATAGAGCAGGGGCACAAGAGTGAGACTGTAACGTGACTGGTTGTGGGTTCAATTTCCACACGAGGAAGTATTCCTTACTTTGGGATACGAGCCAAAGCGCAATGACATTTAAATTTGGCGAAAAGTGGGAAGAGGAAGTATCTTAAAGAGAAAGGAGTGCCTAAACGTTAGATTCCCTCTGCCTTAACTGCTACGTGCAGGATACAGCGTGAAGCAAAAATTATATTATAAAACAGGCGTCACTATTGCGCCGTTACCACACTTTGAACTAATCATGATAATTATAAACTAAAACTCAACTCAAACAAATGTTTATATTCATAATTCTCAAATCAAATTAGATAAAACGCAAATCTAAGAAAAGCGTTATCTACCTTTGGCTATTGAAAAAAATGGAATTTATGAAGAAAACAATATTATATTATAGTCGCTCCATATGTGTACACATTGTACACAGTGTATGTGAACATCAAATTAATGCAAAACACGTAATTTTCGAGTGCAATTTTCCATATTCTAGGTATAAAATGTCAAAGACTTACCACCCATTATACTTCATCCCTTTTAAAATGTTACATTAACATGACATTTCAATTGTAATCTTATAATGTAAACCAAACAGTAGTAAATATCAAACGATTAGACCCAGACAGATTACTGAGCAAGGGCGAGGGTGCACTGAGGGGTGCAAAGGCATTTCTCTCCAGCTAATATCACCCTTGTGCCTTAAGTATTAAGGTATGTAATGCAAAGTACTAAAGTTGTCGTAGTTAAGGGTATACCACCATGCACAAGGCCAATGAACTTCTCTAAATCATAGATTTCATTATAAATCTCACTGAATAAGGAAGATAAAAGTTAAAACTAAGTTATTGTTCAATCCAAGTCCTAATCTCACTGAGAAAATGTTGTTTCTAGGAATAAAATCGTGCGGAATTGAACTCTGTACAAAATTCAATCATATAACGTACAATGTTCGTACACTAGATAAATTTTATAATAAAACAATCGGTGATTGAGTCAGAATCTCTCACCGAGGGTTCCGTACCAATTTCAGTTTTGTAGGTCAGGAAACAAAGGTAAGGTTAAGGTACAGGAAGTTGAGGGACTTATAAAATTGACAAGCTTAAGTTTGCTGGACTAAATATTTATTTTGTATGAAATGAACTACAACTAATAAGTTTATAATTATTTTTTTCTAAGAAAAGCCTATTAATTTTCACTTTTCTTTTTTTTATTTATACCAAAAGTTCTCCCTTCGTGCTAAATTTCATAACTGTAGGTCCGCAGGAAGAACCTTATTGATTTTTTATTACGCAGTAAATTTCCTATATAATCCAGCAAAATGCTCGTAGAAACTTGATTTTTTCTGTTGTGTAATGAACCGTTGACTTGGATATTTATTAATTTCAGCTTGATACCTCCAATCGATCTCGAGATAAATCCTCTTGACAGACAGACAACAAAGTGGGATCATAAGGGCTCCGTTTTTACCTTTTGAGGTACGGAACCATAAAAATTAAATGAAAAGGAACGATCGAAGGAAGATTTTTTTTTAAATTACAAATGAAGAAGAAAGATATACATAACTCTTTTTAGTTAAAATTCTAATCTTAGTTTAAAAGTTTAACTACCATATAAATATTTAAAATTTGGACAGGTTTTTTGCCTTAAGAATCGAATATATTAATTTGGTTATTCTTTACTATTTAACGTGTCTCTACTTCATTCGAATGTTGTGTAAATAATATCTCTAAAACTGCCGTAAAAACATACATAATAAATTTTAAAGGATTTTTCATACCCATTACTCCCGAATACAAAACGAATAAAAAAACGAAAAATAAAAAAAAAATAAACTTTTCAAATAAATAAAAATATATACAAAATAAAAGCAAGTAAAGTGCTGTCCATATAAAAGGTATATTTGTAGCTATATAGTAGGTCCAATTGACGAGGTGTGGTGTGGAGGACCCTCACTCCCCCGGGACGAGAATTCATATGCATTTCAAATAAGTTTTCTAGTTCTAGTTTTAGATAGAGTTGCGTGTTGTTTTTGCTATCGTCATATGTGTGTTTCAGTGAGTTATTTTATTTTTTAATTTATCTTTTATTTCGTTGTTATATTTTAAATAATTTAATTTTAATTGCAGATTGGCACGTCAACTAAATGTAGCAACGACGGTTCTGGATTCGATTAGGTAGTCAAAGCGCCACGTTTTCATTCGGCACTCAATGTCTTGATAATTGGGCGGAGCCTGATAAACGGAGTGTCTAACACTGAGTTCTCCTTTGTCTTATCTGCTTTATGGCATAAAGAGGCCAGTCGTAGCGCAGAGGCACGAAGTGTGACTGTAAAACCCACTGGTTGTGGGTTCGATCCCCACTCGAGGAGATGAAATATTTACTTAAATTTATATTTCCATTTCTTCGCTCTGGTCTCGAGGCTAAGCGCGGCGTTGAATTCTGCCACTCTACACGCAAAGCCTCCAGAAATCGGCAGAAAGTGGGGAATGGAGTGTCTTAACACTAGGTTCCCTCTGCCTACCCTGCTTTATGCGGTATACAGCGTGAAGCTGATTTTTATTTTTGATTTAACTAGGTCCTGCTGTCATAACTATCATCTATATTTTGTGAGATACTCTAAGACAGTTTTTCATGTAGAGAATGTTTTTGATTGACTATAAGTCTCAGTCTATTATGCTTTCAATTATGTGTATATTATTTATTTATATAGAGCATATATAAAAAAAACTCTACCGTAACAGAGTGATTAGCAGACAACGTAAATTCGCAAGAGGCTGATATTTGGCATATAGGATCCTTGGGGAGGGCAGGGAAATAACACCAAGAGAGGATTCCCCTTAATTTCTTAATCTAATATCGTCTTATATATTAGTTCTAACAAATTTAAATAAGTTAGAATGTGGTTGCCATAATTTAAAAAAAAAAACCATTTTTGTATAACTATATCAAAGGAAAAAATAAATAAAAGAAAAATTATAATATATCATTTATTTCATTTCACTGGCATTTTATAAACATATATAAAAAATATATTTATTTTACCAAAGCAAGTAGAGTTAAGCTTAATCTACTAACAACAGCCGCTCTATAATTAAAAGAGAGCCATATCGATACGAAAAGAGATAAATGCTTTGGAACAACGTTTGGACTTAGTTAACCCTTACCAATATGTCAACAATATTACAAACTATAAGAATAAATGAGACAGTCTGTCTATCACTAATATATAATTTTTTACACATTTATCTTCAAGTGGCAGCATGATTCAAATGTAAATAGTCACCTTGAAATTACTTTTAAACACAATTTTAATAGTACAGTGTATTTTGAACTTATTTTTAATTGTTTTCTGCCTTTTATTTATTTTTGGTATATACCTATAAAATATCTACATTATCTTCTCATACATTATTAATAGTAATAATTGTGATAATTAAAGAGCATGTAAGGGTGGTAATGAATGCACCCTTTATTAATGTAATTGTATGAAGGTTGGATTACCCTTTGTTTTTGGATGGGTAGTAACATTATTTTCCTCTTAGAATATGCAAATTAAACTGTTCACGTTAAATTAATTTCTGTTTTCATTCTCTTTTACTCATTTTTATTACCTAGAAATGTCTATATTATAAATATTATATGTGTAGTCCTCCTGAGTAAGAATTGAACCTATAAGCACCACTGTCAGTTTAGATATATAATGACAAATTGCAAAGTTTATGGCATACGCCCAAAATAATGATGTTAAAATTTAATAAAAGGCAATAAAAAATATAAAACATAAAGAGATCTTATAATATCATGCTTTTAATATCTATCATAGATTGTAAAAAGGAAAAAATAACAACTGAAAAATAACCTACAACTAGTTTTACACATGTCTCATATAATGAGATTACTTTAGCAAAACCATTATGAGAAGAAAATTATACTTAAAATTAGCTTCTATTCTATAATGGCACTTGCTTAGAAATACTAATATGTGCGTCACACGCGTCTTAACTCCAAAACTAATATTTACAAAGTCCTTTGCCGTGTTGTTTTTTTTGTAATTATAATTAGTTAACAATCAAAATCCATACAAAGTTTGTTTTAAAATATTCAGTTCATAATAAATATTTCATCCATTCCATTAAAAATTGTGACCTTTTTTTTGGATTTACTGTAGTATATTTTACATTTTTTTTTTAATTATATTTTTCCACATTTGGCAAAGGAACGCGTTTGCAACGCTAAAGTAGACGTATCAGTCACACGTATAAACTAAAAACTATTTATAATCTACAGCTTATGCCAAAAAATAAACAAGAATCTATAAATTTTTATATAACAAGAGCTATATGACTAAATGTTTATTTAAGGCCAAGCCATTATTTGCGCCTTTTAAGTCATATAAAACAGAAAAAAAATACTCAAAATTATCAATTTAACGTTTACGTTACAGTCTTTGATATGAAAAAAGTAAAAACATATGTTGAATATTGCTTAAAAGGCACAAATTATATTAAACTAATTAGAGATCCATACTAAACGTCTCCTGGGACTCGTCAAAGGAGATAGAGTTAGAGCGTGGCTTTTGGGCAGAAGGTGGTGCTTCCCTTGCAAGGCCTGGGTTCTTTAACAGAGCCGCGGGCAGAGAACACTTCGGTGGGGTCTGTGATATCGGCGACTGCCGTAGAGACATCATAAATGACCTGTCGTAGACTATACGGGTACCTGGAAACAGAAATGAATATAATTTAATATTTTTTTTAATTTATATATTAAAATAAAAACATATATACTTTCTTTTATTATTCTCGTCTTTACAGTTCAATTAGATTTTTTTTTTTCAAAGAAATTTGAAAAGAAGTAGAAATGTATAGTAGTTTTCTTTTTAATAATAAAACACAAATCTTTTTAATAGTTACTTATCGTTTACATTAACAAATTTATCTAAACCAGACATCAATTTATCATAGTTAATTTGTTGTTGTTATTGAAAGATAAAATAAAAATGTCAATAAACATTGTTATAAGTATATAGTCAATAGATTATATAATGATTATAGTCATGTATTGTAATAATTCTGAGGCGTGTAACGTGTTTGTGTAATTTAAATTTATATTTTCATTTTCTTAGCTCTGGTGTCGTGGCAAAGTGCGGCGTTGAGTTCCGCCACTCAACACGCAATGCCTCCACAATTCGGCAGAAAATGGGAAACGGAATTTCTTAACACTAGGTTCCCTTTACGTACTTTACTGTGTGCGTGAAGCTGATTTATTTAATTATTATATTAAACAACTTTTGATGAAAGGAATAGTTGAATTTATATAAGAAGTACTATTTCATTTTATGGAAAACCAGCGATTCTCCCTCATGTGTTTGAAGCCACAACCCTACGCGTAGTATAATTGCCTTATTTGAATATGTTTGAATATATTACTATAATATTAGAACCTAGCGACCCTCTACAATTAGGGAAATAACGCTTCTAAATAAAAAAAAAATTACAAAATAAGTCACGAATAATATGTATGGAAACTAAATATTAATTACTATTACGTACGGTAGATACTATACAAACGCTACGTCCAAATATTTATACGTTTTCTAAATAAGTTTTTTTTTCCTAAATGTAGATTTAAAAATGTTAAAAGTACTATACAATTTTTTTGTAACCTTAAAACACCCTAAAAGAAAATTTTGATTTTCTTCAATATTTATTAAAAATATTATTATTAAATATTTTCTAAGCAAAGATAACACTGCTGATTAGATATAACTCGATTTATTAATTATAAGTTTGTATGTATGTCTGTCTTATCATAATAAATTATTTGTATTAACGACTCAGAGTCAGAGACCTTGAACTGTTTACAATGTTTTCATTGTGCAATATTAACGGCATTAGCCTCTCCCACATGTGCCAGTAAAAATACTTAATCTTTTAAGTCATAAAATATTTTAGAAATATCTAAATCTTATTTCTTATCTTAAATTTTTCATATTCTAAATTTAATAACTTAAATTTTAAGGTTTAAATTTAAAGTTTAAAGTTCACCTAATCTGAAGGCTTGTTTTTATGGAAAATTCTATCACCTTTGTGTATATATAAATATATTTTCGAATACTAAAATATGCTCAATTAAACCGGTCAAAATAGATCAAAAATTTTATTAGATATATTATATCTTTTCTTAAGTTAATGTTATAGCATAGATAACAACGTACATAACAGGTTAGGCAGATTGATCCAAATGTTAAGACACTCCACTTTCCACGCACCGCCCAATTAAAAATATATTGCGTATTGACTGGCGGAACTAAACGACGCGTTTCTTCTTGTGTTCAGAGCGAGAAAATAAAAATAATTTATTTTCCCGAATCTCATTCAAAATGACTCTTACATTTTGTTAAAAAATGTTATTGCATGCTAATAATTTTAAAATCGGACAATTTATCGCATTTAAATATTTACTTAGAGTCGAACACGTGGCTCTACCGAAAGACGTTTTACGACGATTACTAATTTATGTAGCTCTTATATTGTATAGTGATAGTGGATTCAATCTCTTTTTCTATCATTTTAGATTCACGCTTTATCCCGCACATAACAAAGTAGGCAGAGAGAATTTTGGAACGTAGGTAGTGTTAAAACACTTCGGTAACCATTAGGACACTTGCATTTCTTCCAAGTTCTTGAACATTGTGTGTTGAGTGGCGAACTCAACCCACGCTTTGCATCGTTACCAGATCGAGGAGATGAAGACATTAAATATTTAATTTCCCTAAGTGAGAATAGAACTCACAATCGTCACGTTTACAGTCGCACACTTGTGACCTTGCGCCACAACGTAAAAAAATAAGATCCACACATTAATAATTTGAGGCTAGTCGTGGCGTAGAGGCACAACATGTGACTGTAAAACCGACTAGTTGTGATTTCGATCCCAATTCGAGGAGATGAAATATTTACTTAAATTTATATTTTCAATTCTTTGCCCTAGTGTCGAGGCAAAGGCGCGGCGTTAAGTTCTGCCACTCAACACGCAATGCCTCCAGAATTCGTCAGAAAGTGAACAGAGTGTCTTTTCTAGGTTCTCTCTGCCTTCCCTGCTGTGTGCGGGATGCGTGGAAAAGAATTAAAAAATCCTAGCGAAACATAACATTTTCGTACTGCGCAGTATGATATCAAGGCCTCACCTCGCAATCAACACGCGGTCGTTGTCACGTCTAAATTTACTTTCCCAGTACTCGTAGCGAGTTTAAATAGCTCTTATTGGGATAATATGATTGGTTTAACAAAAGGTTGTTCACCTCGCGGTGGTCTAACCTAGTTTTGTTTCACGTCTGTCACGCGGCGTTACGTAACGTTTGTTGACATTGGAACTGATAAGAGTGGCCTCGAAGTGATTGATAGAAGATTAATCGTATTATATAAGAATTCTTCAAAAATATATACATTTATATATAAATATATATATTTATAACCTGTTTTAAGCTATTCTAAAATCTAAACTAATCCATTAATGTTTAAACACAAAATGGAAAACCACGTGGTCAATAATAATAACAAATAACACGTATTGGATTCTACTTTAAACTTAATTTATTTTTTCAAAAATATTTATTTATTTATACTTAAAAATACAAAGCTAAGGGTTGTTACCTCCAGGGGTGGTAGAGTAGATGGTGCCACCCGGTGTACTGGAGTAAACATCGGGCATTTGAGCCGGATCGGTGATTAGGACCCTCCTCGACGGTATGGTCTGGCTATGGGTGGCCTGTCTTGCAATTGGTGAAGCAGACATTTTCGATTATTATTATTATTATTATCAATCACAATCACTTACACAAGTCAGCAAAGGACTGAGAACTGAGCCGAGGCACGCCGCCGTCTAAAATAAATACGGCCTCGAACGCACACAGATATCGATAGCGTTAAACATGTATACGTGTGTCAAAACATTCATATATTAATAATGTAGAGCTTTAGTATTGTTTATGTTTATGGGTAGAGCCGCGGAAACTCTGAGAGACAGTGTAGAATAGATTGTAGAGCTATTTCACTGTATATTCCTCCCACTATATTGTCTTTTAGTCTTGGTTATTAATTTAAACTTACACTCATCGCATGTAAGGCCTTTTTTTTCAATAATTAAATATGTTTTCTTTTTACTTTTGAAATTAATTGTAATTTGTAAAAAGTAAACTAAAAAACATTGGTTACTACAATAATCTTGATGGTCTTTTTAATCTCTAATCTAATAAACAAACCAAAACAATTTGAGGAAACAATCCTTTATAAAAACGTTTTAAAAACATCTTACCAATTCTGAGAAATATTAGAGTCCGATAACAATGAAAATAAGATAATAGGAATATTATGCTATAAAATATCTTTTTTCTATTGATAAATTTTATACTACAAAACATCGTAATGGGATAGTCATTATCTAAGAGAGATCGAGATCGTATCGGTTGCTATCATAAAACCAAATCTACTTTTTTTTTAAATTTAAACAGGTATAAAGCAGTAAAAGATATAGAAGGAGACCTCGGGTGACATTCGAAAACACAATAGCAAAGATACTATACTAGAAGAAGGTCACGTAAAAAGCATGAGCACCCCCCACAGGACACGAGAGAGGGAAGGTTGATGACAGTGGACGACGCGAAGGAAGTTTCGTCCTCTCTGACTACGCCGCGAGAGATTAATTTGCTAAAGTCGCAGTGGTCACATTAATCACAGTACCGTTGTGTTAACCGCGCGTTGGACAGCAAATTCAGAAAGGGAAGTATAGGACATCGTCTATCTAGATCGAGCTCAGTAGCGTGTCATTAGAGAAACCTATGTCCAGCAATGAACGAGGACAAGCTGTTGATGATGATGATAATGATGACAGAAACAAAGATTGCCATCAGTATCGAAATACATTATTTATTTTTTTCTTCAGCTTCACGCTGTATCCTACACATAACCGAGGACGCAAAGGGAACCTCAGAATGTTAAGATACTCTGTTCCTATTAAGAAACTTCCGTTCTCCGCTTATTTCTGAATGCGATGTGTGATGAGCAGTATAACTTAATTACTAGTGCGAGTAAATGACAATATTAAATATTTCATTTCGTCGAGTGGGTATTGAACCCATAATCTTTCGCGTTTAAAGTCGCACGCTTATGCCACTGCGTCAAATACTTTTGATTTAAATAGACAGATGAAACTGACAATTATATTAATAACATTAAATTAAAAAAAAACTAAAGTCATCACTTATTTCTTATATAATTTAATATTTCTTTTAGTCTGTGCTCAACACTCATACATATAAACCTTATCTAATAAACATTCACGGTACAAGCGGATACCATGTGCGTAGTATTTTTATACGTTCAAAAACACTTTAGTTGTTATGGCGACAAAATTTATCTCAATTAGATATTAGAACCGTGATAATACATTTCCAGTCTAGCTTCAACTAGTTTATTATTTATTTTAAAAGAACTGTTTGTTGTTTATCTCTATTGTATTTAAAAGTGTTATATGATTTTTGTCTAGATTTTATGTTTGTTGGTGTGTCACATGTCATAGCTTTTTTCAATAATAATTAAATGATATAAGATAGCAAAAACACGTGGTGATTACAAAATAACAGGTGAATTTATAAAATAAAATAAATAAATCAGCTTCACGCTGTATCCCGCAAACAGCAGGGTAGGCAGATGGAACCTAGTGTTAAGACACTCCGTTCCCCACTTTTTTTATGGAAAAGTCAAACGAGCGTTCGGGTCACCTGATGGTAAGTGATTAAAGCCGCCCACGACCCCGTGCAACAGCAGAGGAGCTACAGGGGCGTTGCCGGCCTTTAAGTTGGAGATAAACGCGCTTTTTGAAGGTACCCATGTCATATCGACCTGGAAACACTGCCGCAGGTAGACCATTCCACAGTTCCGTGGCGCGTGGAAGGAAGTTCCTACGAAACCGCACAGTAGTGGAGTACAGTACACAAACAGTAGGTATCTTGTTTTATTTTAATATTATACATACATAAGTAGGTAACTCTATAGAAATGCTATTCGCATATTGATACTTGTAGAACAATAAACATATCTTTTTCTTTAACTTTACACTTTATCCCACACATAGCAAGGTAGGTAGAGGGAACCTGGGAATCTAATTTTGAAACATTGAAATATTTCCGCTCCCTTTTGCTGCCGAATTCTTGAGGCATTACGTGTTGAGTGTCGGAGCTCTAGTTTCGTTGATTATTTCAATTGTTTTCTTGAATACTATAAATCAAATCAAAATTAAATCAACTTCACGCTGTATCCCGCACACAGCAGGGTAGGTAGAGGGAACCTAGTGTTCCCTCCACACCGTTCCCCACTTTCCACCAAGTTCTGGAGGCATTGCGTGTTGACTGTAAGTAAATATTTTATCTCCTCGAGTGGAGATCGAACCCACAGCCAGTCGATTTTACAGTCACACTCTGTGCCCCTGCGCTACGACTGGCCACCTCTAATAAATTATATTCGTACATACAATATTAGCTAAAATGTCCTTTTTGATAATAAATCTAAATAATATAATCAAATTTTAACAAAAAAAATAATAAAATAAAATTTCAAAGGTAAATTTTTCTAATTAAAAAGATTTAACCATTTTTCAAAAATTAATTAAAAAATACAAGATAAGACTTACAAAAAGATTTTTTTACTAAAACCGTGGAAAATTTAAAATTTTTAAAGGAGTCGTGCAACATACATTGATGTTTCATCATTTGAATCGAATTGTTTACGAACGAATCCGGAAACTCGTCGGGACCGTGAGAACGATAGAAATAAACCAATTTTGTTATTTCGTTAATAGCATATTACAAAAATAAGACGCAGCTTCCTTTTTATATAAATATATTTATTTTTATTAGAGCTTTACGCTGTATCCCGCACTTAGCAGGATAGGCAGAGAAAACATGGGAACCTGAACATTAACTCTACTTTCTCATTAAGACACTTTCGTTCCCCACACTTTCACCGAGTTCTGGAGACATCGCCTGTTGAGTGGCGGATCTCAACGCCGGGTTTTGCCTCGTCACTAGAGTGAAGAAATGAAAATATTAAATATTTAATCGGGAATCCAACCGACATCCTGTCGCGTTGTGTCACTGATACGATGGGCTTTAAAGAAAAAAAAAGAAAACTGTGTAAAATAAAAGAAATATTATATGTTTACAACATTTGAAATAATCAAGGCATAGATATTTTAAGCCAACACACAAAAAGAACATTTTGAAAACACGCTAAGATTTTTTTTTACATCGCCGCAAGCGCAACTCTGATAGCTTCGCAACCTCTAAAGAAAATTTCTGAAGGCACACGAACAATCAAAAGTAGAGCATCGTCCGTTGAACAAGTTGAAGCATGAAAGTTTCAAAATAATTTCAAAATTATAAAATTATTTATATACCTTCCGTCGTGGCGCAGGGGCGCAATTGTAACGCGGTGGTTGTGGGTTCGATCTGTGCCAATGAGCCACGACGGTCTCAAAGAGATATAGGTAAGCTATTTTTGTACATTTTCTTTAAAGTGTTATTCCACATTTCCAGTTTTCTTAATAAGCATAGATAAAGGGTAAGCTATATAAAGATATAAGACAGCTTTAAGAAGTAGGTCGTAAATTACGTTATTAGCAGTTTGCACTATATTTACATTTTCTATGTATGTAGCACGACTTAATTATTATCTTGGTCCGCCCCCTCCTGATATCTCTGATTAAGGAGCAAGTGGTTGATTTATTATTGTTTATTCTCTCTGCCCATTCTGGTTCCCATTCTCCGTTTTCCATTCTCATTCAAAAGGTATTAAAAATTATTATAATAATATGAACTATAATAGAAAAATAAGAATGATTACGTTACGTTACATAATGTGTAAATAAACATAGGCCGGTCGTGGCGCAGGAGCTTAAACATGCGACAGTAAACGTGACAGGTTTGGGTTCGATTTCATACTCGAGGAAATGAAATAATGAATATTTTAATTTTCCTCACTCTGATGACGAGGCGAGGGAGTTGAGTTCTGCCACCGAACGCTCAATGCCTCCGGAATTTGGCGGAAAGTGAGATTTCCAGATTCTCTCTGCCTACCCTCATATGCTGTGAAATACAACGTGAAACTAAAAAAATAGGATTAGGTTATTGATATGCTTGAGACGTTTCGAACGTTTAATATACGATGTGAACGACTGAACCACTCTTTGTTCTATCAGAGCACTATAGACATATTACCATATAAATTGCAAAGTAAGAAGCGACTTTATAATAAAGTATGGCGCCTTTGCGTTTTAAAATTGTGGTGTTATTACCTTTACATGTTGTACTTTAGCGTAGACGAAATAGGCGTTTTACAATTAATAATTTATTTTTTTTATATTGTTGTGGATAATATTATAAATAATTGAAATTTTAAGAATGTTTTTGAGGCCGTCGTGGCCCGATGCCAAGCCAAAAAAATTTTAACATATTTGTTGCTGTATATGGTAATAATCTCGAAAAGATCGCGGAATTTCTCCAGTAATATAAGTAAGCCATATCTTAACAACTTTTGAATTCAATTTTTTTCACACAGCTTGACGCTGTATCCCGCACACAGCAGGGTAGGCAGAGGGAACCCGGGAAGAAATCCGTTTCCCACTCCGCCGAATTCTGGGTGCATTGCGTGTTGAGTGGCGGAACTTAACGCCGCGCTTTTCCTCTCGACACCAGAGCGAAGAAATGAAAATATAAATGTAAATAAATATTTCATATCCTCTAGTAGGGATCAAACCCACAGCCAGTCGATTTACAGGCACACTTTGTGCCCCTGCGCCACGACTGGCCTCGAATTTAAATTTAACTTTATTAAATAAATGCCTCTTATATACATACATAGGTACATATAGGTACAGCTATATAAAGTTTTTATGATTAACATAGTTTCAATATTTCAGGCCTTATCACATCTTTATGATATGATATAGGCGGTATTATTTTATTGTTGTCGTGACTATTGGGTTGTAAAACAACAATGAATCACTGAAAGTAGAGCACGATTGTTGTCACCTTCATCATTAACGTTTTTATTTCTATGTATGTACCTATAACTATATAGGCCAGTCGTGGCGCAGGGGCACAATGTGTGACTGTAAAATCGACTGGCTATGGGTTCGATCCTTACTCGAGGAAATGAAATATTTATTTACATTTATGTTTTCATTTCTTCGCTATGGTGTCGAGGCAAAGCGAGGCGTTGAGTTCTGCCACTCAACATGGAATGCTTTCAGAAGTCGGCGGAAAGTGGAAACGGAGTGTCTTAACACTAGCTTCCCTCTGCCTACCCTGCTGTGTGCGGAATACAGCGTGAAGCTGATTTAATTTAATTTTTATGTATAAATATTGTAGGACTCGGTGGATGACTCTAAATATACTTTGAACTCACTCATTGCAAGAAAGCAAAGTCTAATAAATTTCGTTCTCTACTTTAAGCCCATCTGCAAGTATTGCATTGTGGGGAGGAGTCCCGTCACCGAGCTTTACTTCAAAAGTCCGAAGAATCTATAATATAGATATTCCAATGACCAAATATAGATTTTTTGGTATAATTGTAATATCTTAGTTTTGTAAACTAATTTATTTTTGTAAACTAACTACTACTACTACTAACTTTACGCTTTATCCCTAGCGGGGTAGTCAGAGAGAACAGAGCTCCTAACGCTACGCTACGCCAACTACTTTACTTACAAAAAAATTGCCCCGAAAAAATAAAAAATACAACATTTACACGAACATATCTGTTCAAAGCTAAAGTCCAGACCCGCCTCCTTCTCCCATATCAAAATATCTCTAGATACGCTAATGTTTCAGGCATATAAAGATTCAAGTATAATAAATACATTTGTCACTTCTTGTTGCCTTTACTGGTACTATGATTTATACATTTTCTACTAAACCTTTCTAAATATCCTAACCCATTTTATACCTAACCATCGTAACAGGAACAACATGAGTTATTTTTTCTTAGTGATATAATTATGTCTATTAAGCACATATTGAAAAGCAAGTCCTTACCGAATTTGCGGCAATTTCCAAACAATTGATTCTTGACAGATTTACGTAGGGTACGGAGGAATTGTATACAGAAATAGAAAATACAAGTGCAAAAATATTATAGTATACTACAAGAACATAAATAAGCTGTAACTTATTTTGTATTCAACTATTTTCTGCTTAGAAAATATTGTAAGTTCATAATATCCAGGTCCCGAACAAATATTTTACAAAAGAGTTTAAATATGTAAATTAACATAGGAATAGTAGACTAGTTAGTTCAAAGGAATAGAAAAAAATCGATTTGTAAACACCGTATTACAGTAAATAATCTTCTTTACATAATTATATCTTGCATAATACGTTGTAAGCAGCGTAAATGCAGCTCGATCGCTGTAACTCATTTGTTTGAAATATTGTGTGTTGAGTAGCGGAACCCAACGCCGAATTACCCACATATATCTACATCTGTCCTTTAAAATATGATATCGAATTGAATTGAATAGATTTGGAAAATGGATTCCTTTTTGTTTTTTTCAACAATTAATTAACATTTTCTTTATTGATACTTTAATTATATGCACAAATAAATTCGATAAAATACTTAACTTAATTAAAATGAACAAATATTTTATTTTCGGAGTACTGTAAATAGATTATTTATATCGATTAAGGATCTAAAATTATTTTCTCATTTTTCTCCGCCACCAGATTGTCTGGAATTGAGCAGATTTTTAGTATTTTAAAATTGAAAAATATGGCTAATTTTTTAGACAATATCTCAACTCTTTAAATTTGGGCCCACGATTTACCGTCTACTTTCATCAGATAAACTTTACCTAAATCATATTTTTAATAAACATATCACATTATTTAAGATTTTATATGAATTTTTATGCTTTAGGGTATAACTGATATCTCAAACACCTTTAAAAATATTATTTAATAAATAAAGCCTTGGCTTGTGATGTGTCTAGTGGTTAGAACCGTTTATAGTTGTGATCGTGAAGAACCCAAAATCTTTTAGAGTTTCAGAGGTAACAGTATTAAGGATTTTATATTATGCCATTAGAAGGTATCGCTTTAATAAGATATTTGCCATCAGAAGTTGTTCTTGTGTTAGTTATTTAGATAACTGGAAACTCGACAATATGACATTGTCATAACTCAAAGCTCGTCCGAAGAAAAGCCAAGAGCGCGTCCTATCTTCCTCTCCACTATAACTGCGAACTAGTTATAATTAAAGGAAGAAAGAGTACGGGCACCGCCTCGCCCTACACCGTGAATTCCTACCAGACTGCGGCTACAACAGTCTTATTGAACTCTCCGGGACGTTTGTGTGTGATCTTTCCGTAGGTACTTGTTACGCTTGTTTATATTAAGATTGTATTAGAATGGTGATTCGTGATGTTGATTGATTTGTGAGATCAATATAAGTCGTTGGAACGAACGCACTACCGCAAGGCGGCCGATATGTTAAATAAACGCACGGCACACACCCCACAGTCGTGTCTCGAACCGTAGGCGGACACTACTACATACACCAGAGTTCCAGGACATAAAATAGCACCACACACCCGTATGAGGGCGGACACTACTACATACACCGGACCTGGGACATAAAATAGCACCACACACCTACTAGTCGTATACCAAGTCGTAGAAGTGGTATATAATATGTCAATGACCAACGCCATACAAGCACAGCTTACGTATCGCGAGCGTACTGCGAGACGGCATCAGCCACGACATAGTTAATGTCGCTATAACAGTTCGCATAAGCCCATCACGTCAGCTTCCGCGACGTCAAGCAACATTCAATATCATAATATTGGTCAAAGATCACTTGGATCCACAATATGTGTCGCCCCTACACATATATTGCCTTTATAAGAAATTCGATCCTAAAAGATCGTGCCATCATAGGCTTCGAATTATTATATTATATTTATAATATACTTGGTACGAGTCTTTATGTGCATCATATTTATTAGTACCGTAGTACTTAAGAGTTCGACTCGACCGCTGCCTTCCAGCATCACCACCACCTATATAGACAGAACGACGGTCGCGACACTCGGGACGACAATACACGAACTCGTCTCGATTAACTTGGTATTAAAAATATATAGTGTGTATTATTCATAATTGACTATGTTATTTATGTGTATTGCCATACATATTTTATTTTATTTATTTTTAACTTATATCCAAGGTACATACTGTTACAAGGGGAACATTGAAAAAATATTTCCTATATTTTTTATATTATTTTTTATTAAGCCTTTATGTATTTGCTGTACAAATAGAAACAAATGTACCTAGTTGAATAGGTTGATTTTCTTTTTACTTGGATTTATTACAAATTCTAGGAAAAACCACTGCACATTGGCCAAAAGTCAGAATTTGATTATTATTTAAAATTTTACAACTTCTATTGTCAACAGCTCTACGTCCCAACTATCGTCACCTAATTAAAAACATCGTAACGACTAGCATACTTAAAATAAAAGCTAAAATTTTCTTTGTTATTTCAAAACAACCTTGCAGTGCGTAGAAACGAATGTTTAGAGTTTCCAATTCAAATTTTATTTTTTCCTTGAACTAAAATCACAATAATGCCAACATTTATCGCTAGATAGTATTCTTGTAGATTGATTAATATCAATCTACAAGAATACTATCTATAATTCCACGAATTTAATACTTTCCTTACACTTTTTTTATTGATAATTCAATAAAAAAAGTGTAAGGAAAGTATTAAATTCGTGGAATTTTTAAAGATTGAAAGATATTTTGGAAAATAAATTAATATTATGATAATATCTAGTAGGTATCAGTATTACAAAACCTCCCTCTCGACGAATGTAGAGGCCAGTTCGATTTCATCTTGAGGAAAGGATATATTTAATATGTCCATTTTCCCCAATCTGATCTGATCTGATATCTCATCACCCCAAAATTCGGAAAAAAAGTGTGGAAACGGAAGTGTCTTAACAGGAATGGACTATAAATTGTCTTAATACTAGGTTCCCAAGTTCTCTCTGCCCACCCTGCTTTTAAGGGGCTACACCGTGAAGCTAATCTTTCTTAATATCTAGATGGACAAAATTCACCAATACCAGTGTCACTAGGAACAGTTTCTACATTGATAAAATAAAACTTATAACGCCATTTTCGTATATAGTGCTGCGTGAATAAAAAAAGGCAAAATTTTAAAAGACTTTTACACAAACGATGATGAAAACAAACAATTTATATAAAAAAACATTACATTTTTAAAAATTACTTTATAGTTGTGGCCAGTCTTGCCGCAGCGGCACAAAGTGTGACTATAAGCCTCCAGAATCCAACAGAAAGTGGGGAACCGAGTGTTTAACACTATTATAGTTTAAATGTTATAACCGCTTAACTATGTATTGTTTTATATCATCAAATAAATCATTATTATCACAATATTAATAAAATATGAATCAACATTAATTGTCAACAACAACAACAACAACAACAACAGTGGGCAAGGTCATTTTAAAAAGACAAGTAAATCATTGTATTACAAATGCAGAAGGCAAAGTGTAAACATAATGTAACGTGTTTTGATATATTATACTTATATAAGTTCACGCATTGGATAGAACCTACGACAACATGTGCTACATTAGTCATATGATAGATAGAAACAACAAAGTAAAACGCTCGTTAAAAAAACTATTCAAACGAAGAAGAGAAGTTTGTCTAGATTGTTCTAAGATATAAGATTTTTAAGTTCTTTTTTATTTTATTTTTTATAATTTGTCTTGAAGGTCGTATAAATTATTTAGCTTCACGTTATATCCCGTATACGGGATACAACGTGCTGCAACGTACTGCTGTATATAGCAGGGAGAGAGATGAATATAATGCATTTTTAACATTAGTTAACATTCTGTTGATGTGTTCTCAGATATGATTCGATTATGCGATATTGGTTCTTCGGAGAATCGTTGCATTTTATTATATTATTATTATTATTATTTTACCTATATTAAGTTAAAGATAAATAAAAATTTATTTATTTATTTTGATAAATAAAAAAATCATAATCTTCACGCTGTATCCCGCACACAGCAGGGTAGGTAGAGGAAACCTAATGTTAAGACACTCTGTTCCCCACTTTCCCCCGATTTAAGAAGTACTGCGTGTTGAGAGGCGGGACTCAACGCCGCGCTTTGCCTGGACACCAGAGGGATGAAATGAAAATAGAAATAAATATTTAATTTCCTTGAGTGGGGATCGAATCCATAACCAGTCGCCTTCACAGTCACATTTTGTGCCCCTACCTCCCGACTGGCCTCTTATATTAAGTTGCTGCTTGAAAAATTATAATAGCAAAAATAAAAATAAAAACAAACAAAAATAAACTCAAGCCAAATGGTAATTTCTAAGAATTAGAATTATTAACTTTATTGTAGAAAATGATTGCGTCGTGATATTCGTATTAAAAATGTCTATTTAATATTTTATTATTATTTTTTTTGTTATAAGTACCTACAAACGAAGACATGGTACCAAAGTAAATATTTACAATTCTTTAGGGAAATAAAGCTAAAAACCATTCTATTTCAGAATTAGCATTTCTAATCAAAAGCAAGGTCAGATCTACATAAATTAATTTAAAACAAAGTCAAGATGCTTCCTTCAAATATATTCTATTAGTCTAGAAGTTAGCTAATGTGGCGGGTCGTTCATGTAATATATGTCAGGGTGTCACAATATATTTTTTTATCTCACAACTCACGTGTTTTAGACATGGCTGATAACTTACAGTAGGTTATGGTGAGGGTGGAAGCTATAAGTGTAGGCGATTTATTTTTAATTAGATTTTGAAGAATAAAATGGTTAAATTTGATTTATCGAACGCGGCGTTGGATTACGTCAATCAACACGCAATATGTCCGAAATGAATAAAAAATTACTGTTTTCAAACGTCTCCGCCGTATGACTTTTGCATCTCCTAGACATTAAGCGAAATATTGGGAAATATTTAATGTATCAAACCTCAAGACTAAAGCTCTAAACTCTTAAAGATGTTCCTTTTAATTGACAGCTATATCTACTAAACTTATAATAAAATCGGAACTGATCTGTGTCTGTACATGGAAAATATATAATAAAAAAATGTTATTGGGGATATTTCACAATTTCATGGTACCCAAAACAATATTTTTTTAAATTTTTGTCTGCTTATCCAAGAAAATCAGCTTAACCGATTCAAATACAGTTTTCACTATTGTATTTTGGTAAACGTCCCTTAATATTTAATTTTTTTTTTATTTCAGCGTCACGAGGTGTGACTGTAAAACCGACTGGTTGTGGGTTCGATCCCCACTCGAGGAGATGAAATATTTACTTAAATTTATATTTCCATTTCTTCGCTCTGGTGTCGAGGCAAAACGCGGCGTTGAGTTCTGCCACTCAACACGCAATGCCTCCAGAATTCGGCAGAAAGTGGGGAACGAAGTGTTAACACTAGGTTCCCTCTGCCTGCTGTGTGCGAGACACAGCGTGAAGCTGATTCATTTATTTTAATTTTTTAATAATAAAATTATATCATCATAAACTAATAGGACCTTGAATAAGTTCCCGTTGTTTTTTTTTTTTTTTTTTTAAAAAAAATAATTTAAAATAAAATGCTTACAATGACATTACTCAAAGTATTGTCCATCATTAAAGACCACTTTCTCCCATTTCTCTGGTAGCAATTGAATCCCCCGTCAGAAAAACGACTCATCTTTCGAGGCAATCCAGGAATCAAGCCATTTTTCCGCTTCTTCAAAAGAATGGAAGCGCTGCCCGCTTAAACCGTGCGCCATCGACCGAAACAAGTGGTAATTGGAGGGGGCTATGTCTGGTGAATACGGCGGGTGGGATAGAACTTCCCATTGAAGTGTTTCCAGGTGAGTTTTGACTGGTTTTGCCACATGTGGCCGAGCATTATCATGTAATAAAATCACTTTGTCGTGTCTCTGCTCGTATAGTGGCCGCTTTTCTTTCAGAGCGCGACTCAAACGCATCAACTGAAGTCGATAGCGAGCTCCCGTGATAGTTTCATTTGGTGTAAGCAGCTCATAATAAATTATGCCCTGCTGATTCCACCAAATGCAGAGAAGGAGCTTAAAACCATGGATATTTGGTTTTGGCGACGATGTTAATGCGTGACCCGGCATTCCCCACGATTTTTTTCGCTTTGGATTGTCGTAGTGAATCCACTTTTCATCCCCAGTGACGATACGGTGCAGAAAACCTTTTCTCTTTTGCCGTTGAAGCAACAATTCACACATGAGAAAACGTCGTT